>JAHHUM010002704.1:0-281023 GCA_036173005.1 Crenichthys baileyi | reverse complement strand
CTCCTGATCATGGGCTCATGAGCTCACCAAGTAAACCAAACGGCCTCTGCGAGGTGAACCGCTGACATTTAAACAACTAATTCTGCTCTGTTTTGTTGTTTGATGTGTGGATTGGATTGGCTTGAGACAGCAGGGCTGGTTTCTTTTGACCGTGAAGCCATATTTAAGCAAAACATGAACAGAATCGTGTAAAAACGTCAACCGACTGTCTGATCTCAAGGTGGTGCTCCTCCACGCTGTGTGACGAACAACAGAGGCATCGGTGATGATACTGGGACTACTGGTGTTAATAATTTCCTTTTCTGATTTCTACAGAACCCATCGAAGAGACGGCGGGGCCACTTTATCAAGCTTAAACAGCTGAGTAGGTATTTCTTCACTTTAACTTATTACCAGCTGTAAGAAGTCTGTTCAGTTTGTGACACATTCTGATCTTTAGCATAATGAATAATGTCCCAAACCTGATTTTAGGATAAGGTCAAAGGTCTGGAACATCCACTGATGAGTCAATGTTTTTTTATACAAATTGCTCTCAGGCAAAATCAATTTCTTTTGTGACCCTAAGAAGAAAGTTTAATCTAAACTTGATCAATGTAATTATTTTTCATTCCTCAGAAAATTACATATTTACAATCATTTTCTATATGTCATATCATTCTTTAATTTTTTATAATTCCATATTTTATGCATACATCACATTCTTTGACATCAGAAGTATAACATTTCAACACTTTGAAGAATTATTGGGATTTATTTAAAGTTGTCCTGCGATGGACTGGTGACCTGTCCACCTCTCGCCCGTAGACTGCTGGAGATGGAAATAATTGCGAACAACTCTTCAGCTAAAACGTGCAGATCTTCATCATTTATTTCAACAGGCCTCCCTGAGCAGCGCGCCGAGCCAAAAAGTCCCCAGTAAACACACATCTTGCTCTGCGGAGGATCTTTGTTTGCTGAGTTGCTACGCTAACGTTAGCTTGTTAATAATTCAGCTCATAACATGTTTTCTTAGTGATTTTAATTAAGTTTTTGTGGACAAATCCTCTAGAAAGAGTTGCTCCATTTCCTCCATTTCTGCTACCTGTATGACCCCCCTTTTTTCCCAAGGGTTTTGGGTCAACTGACAGAAGAGGTTCCCAATCGTTGGGGTTTTTTTAGTATAACAATGGCCATCATTGGGCTCTAGATGGAAAAACTGTCTACTTTTAAGGCTAGGTTTAAAACTTTCCTTTTTGAAAAAGCTTATAGTTGGGTGTTGGGTTAATCCTGGCTATCTCTGTAGTTATCTGCTATGGGCTTAGGCTGCTGGGGGACATAATGACCACTTTCACCCTTTTCGCTACATTCTCACACTACTCTCCAATTTTGCATTATTTCTGTTATTTCAGCTTTTAACTTTTTTCTCTCTTTTTTCTTTTCCTAGAAGCAAAACCCTGTCCTACTCTGGGGTCTACCTGTGACACCTTTCTGGAGAGGGGCACTCCGAGCTTCTGCGGCAAAAACTTAATGCTCACCCTCTACGATGACCACTGGCCCTGTCTTCAGTGTTTAACCTTTCTCTCTCCTAGACTTTTTTACTGACTGAGTTTTTTTATTAAACTAACTCTATGGTCTCTTTTAGACCTAAAATTGAAAACTGGCTCAAATTTTTTCTGTTCTTTTTTTCTAGGTGAAACACTAAAGGCTACATCCATTTAAAATTTACTTTTCCCCTTCCCATAAAATACTCCGGTCATGCTTCTTTTTTCTCTTTGTGTCTCTGCTCTGTTCTCTCTAACCCCCAGTCGGTCGTGGGAATGGGGGCTCACATGACCTGGTTCTGGTTCTGCTGGGGGTTTCTTCCCGTTAAAAAGGGGGTTTTTCCTCTCCACTGTCCACTGCTGCTCAGTTGAGGGATTGGGGGCCAAAAAACAACGCCAGTGACTTCCCCTGTCTCTACATGCTCATCCAGGGAGTGAAAGCTGCAAGTACTACTGGATAAACTCTGGGTTCCTTTGATAAAAAACTTTTTATCCAATTTGAATAAATAACAGAATCTGACTGCACTGTTCAATGATTAGGATTAATTGTAATGTATGTACCTGACTTTTGTGAAGTGCCTTGAGACGACGTGTTGTGAATTGGCGCTATATAAATAAACTGAATTGAATTGAATTGCTCTCCAGTTTCATGAACTAAGCTTTGGTTTGAATGTAATAATTAAATGGTGCAGAGTGCAGTTTGCCCCTCAGCTCTTCCTCCATCACCAGCCTTCATTAGCTGTGAGGGAAACACAAGCAGAACTGATCACTTTCATTGTCTCCACAGCCTCATCCCACTCTGGACAGATGTGACCGAAGCAAGGAGTCTGACGGAGGAACCTCTGAACGATGAACTGTATACCTTAACCTGAGTGTGTACCTTTGGCCAGAATTGGACCATATTAATTTATTAGACTGTTAGGTGAAGATAGAGGCTCAGTTCTCAAGCTCAGTGACCAGAAGACCTTCAAAGAGCAAGCTTTGTTCACCTCTGTAGGTCTAGTAACAACATTATTTGTACTAGCTTGGTATCATGTTCAGGAAATGTTTGTCTTTATATTCCATTAACTGAGATTCCAGTCTGGAGGACCTTTGTGGGTTTCCAGATGTTTGATTCCGTTAAGACTACAACTCGTGCCCTTGTGTGGACTCCAGTGAATGTAACTTGGCCGTTTGCTGGTATTTTACCACAACTGCAGCTTCGAACAGTACACTTAAAGAAGACATATTGTTTGGCACATTAATGCCGTTTGAATGTAGTGAGCTTTAGAAGAAATGTTTGGTTTGTCCCTGCCAGTAAGTCCACGTACCTGTTCTTTCAGCAGCCGACGCAGCGATGAAGCTGCTGATTAGGAGAACAATCTGTACTCCTGCACTGTTTTTGCATCTCCTGAGACCAACACAGATTTTATCTTATTTTTGCATTTCAGATCATTCCACCACTGTTGTATCTGTTTTGAATGTTGCTGAATTTCAGAAGAGACTGAATTTAGTCTGTTCCAGCCCTGGGTTCACATCCCTGCCTCAGCGCTTGCAGGACAGGATGCTTGAAACACTAGACACACAACCCCAAACTGCTAACATGTGGGAATGCTGCGAGGAATGCACTGTAGAGAGGGAAATAACCTACGGTGTTTTAGTTGGAGCTTCACAAACGCAGCTGACTTTGACCTGGAAGATCTTCCCAGATCTCCATCAAGGTCAGGAGAAATATGTTTTTGTGAAGTCTGCAGCCAAAAGCAGCAGAAAAACATGTTAGAATGGGTTGTTTATCCACTTTACTTATAGATTTTCTATCAAATTATAACAGAACATGTTGTGTTCAGGAGCCCTAACCTGTAACAAGGTTCAGGTATTTTTTTATTCCTTGGATATGTGCTTGTTGGGCTAACCGCTTGCCGCATGGCGACAACATGGCGGAATCACTTCACGAATAGTTTTTTTAAAGATTTGTATATTATTTATTTTTTTAAGGGTCTCGCAGTGCTGCAACACAACTGTGAGGGAGAGAAGCACATTCCAAAGGGACTCCAGTAAAGACTTTTTGGTGACAATGTTACTGAGCAATAACTAACAATTTCTGCTTTGTTTTCCTGCTTTCTGTTTGACTTTTCTTCTACTGTACATGCACTGGCTAGCCTTACTTACTTCAAACCTTTGTGTAGCAAATATATTTTCACAATAAAACTGACAACCTTTATGGATGCTTGCTGTGTTGTTTTTCTGCAAATATTTAGAAATAGAATATTATCCATCCATCCATCTATCTATACTTACTTCTCGGTGCAGTGTCGGGGGAGCTGCAGCCTATCTCCAGCTGGCGAGAGGCGGTGGCACACCCTGGACATGTCACCAGTCCATCAACGGACAACCAACCACACACACACACCTAAGGTCAATTTAGAGAGACCAACAGTCATTTTGTTGGACTGGGAGGAAGCCGGAGAACTCGCAGAGAACCCATTCATGCACGAGGAGAACATGCAAACTCCATGCAGAAAGACCCCAGGTTGTGATTAGAACCCAGGAACTTCTTGCTGCAACAGTGCTACCATCTGCACCACTATGCAGCCCTCAGATATCATCAAAAGGTTAAAATATTGCACCAATTGAATTCAAAAAGTGAAACTCATATTACCTAGATTCATTACACACACAATACATTTCAAGTGTTTATTTTTGTTAATATTGTTAATATAAAAATTCTGTTTCTGTGAAGATGAGAGGATTTATGTTATGTTGGGTCATGTTAATACCAATCACAGAAACACACAGAGTCACTGACACCTTCCAAAAGAATTGTAAGCCCCAAAAGGTCATTGCTAAAGAAGCTGGCTGTTCCCAAACTGTTTTATCCAAGGATATTAATTGGAAAGTTAAGTGAAAGGTAAAACTGTGGTAAAAACAGTGCACAAGCAACAGGGATAATTGCAGCCTTGACAAGTTATGAAGCAGAATTCACTGAATGAGCTCCAACCGTTGCATTCCCTGGGTCAAGCCACCTCTGAACAAGGGATAACACAGAAGTTTCTTACCTGGAATAAGAAGAAAAAAGACTGGACTGATGCTCAGAGGTCCAAAGTGCTCTTTCAGTACATTTTGCCTTTCTGCTTGAGGTCCTTGAAGAGGTTTCCAGTCAGTGATAAGAGGTGCCATGTCATTTACTGCTGTTGGTCCACTGGGTTTTATACAGTCCACAGTCAACGCAGGCATCTACCACTTCATGGTTCCTTCTGCTGATAAGCTTGGTGGAAATGCTGATTTCATCCAGCAGGACTTGGTACTGACCCACGCTGCCAAAAGTACCAATACCTGCTTAGATCAACATGGTAACACCAGCAAACTGGCCCAACCTGATCCCCTCAGAGAACCTATGAGATGTTGTCAACCAGAACCAGAACCAACAGGCGTGCTGAAGGCCACTATCAAAGCAAAGCAACCTGGGCTTCCCGAACAGCTCATCAGAACCACAGGCTGATCTCCTCCATGCCACGCTGCATTGATGCAGGAATTCCTGCAAAAGGAGCCCAGACCCAGTACTGAGTCCAGAAACTGCACAGAACCTGGAGATAGTGTCCAGTAGAAGTATTAGATAAAATAAACACTTAAATGATATCACTGTGAGTAATGAGTCCATTTAACAAAAAGGTTTCGGTTTTTGAATTACTTTATAATATTTTAATTATCTGAGACACAATCATATTTCAATACACTGACCTGCATTTAAATTATATTCTTACAATCTAAACTGGGTCCTAATGAAAGAAAAACCAGATAATAAATACAGACATTAAATATGAGGCTCACATCATTTAGTATATGGTGCTTTTATTAGATATGAATTTCTCCTTCACTGCAGATGAGGTCCAAACAACACTTTAATCAGAATATACAATTTACAGAGTTCTGGGATTAAACAGATCCCGCGCTGCGATGGAGGTCCACTACAGGGTCCAGCGGCTCTAAAGATGAGAACAGAAAATACAAGATAAAGAGCAGCAGATTAATCATGATGAGCAGCCGACCTGGACCGAATCATTCTGGACATCCGGTCCTCAGGAAACGGGTCTGCCATCTGCAGTCAGGAAGTCACGTCACGGAGTAAACAGTCTGAATGTAAATGTTTCGGCATATTTTCAACAACTTTACCTGCAAGGTGTTCACTAGCAGTCATTAGGTAGGCAGGTTATTGAGGTATTTCATACTTGAGGCCAGAGATAAAAATATGAATAGAAAACAAGTAAAAGAAAAAAATCTGTAAATTTTTGATCAAGAAACGAGTCAGAAAACAACACAGTGACTCATTTATCTTATACAGTAAAATTAAAGCAGCTCATCTTTGTAGATAAACATGATTAGTTTACTTTAAAGCTTTGGTTTGGCAGAACACGAGCCCGTCAATGTTCTGGGTTCATGTTGGGCTTCTTGACCTGGAGGTTTACGCTGAGCAGAACCTGCTACGACCCGACTTCCATCTATGGTACCGATGCTTCAGCTTAACTCCAACCTGCTCAGATGTTCACAGCAGAGGGCAGAGAGCCCTGCAAGCAGAGCTGCTCCCATAATGACACATTAAAAACATACATGAAACAACTGAATTGGCACAAATGGAGAAATACATCCATCAGGTACAGATTCAGACACGTTTGTTTACAGCCTGGTAAAGATGCAAAAAACTGAGCGTACTGGAAAACTGGAAATGGGTCACTATTGGGTCGTTGTTCAACAGAACAATGTCCCAAAACAACAGAGAAATGGTTCAGACACACGAAGTCAACTATCTTTTAGGGCCGTCACAGACCTCAATACCTGTGGGGTGAGCTGAGGAGCAGAGAGCGCAGGAGAAGACCCAGGATTCTGGAGGATCTCCACAGAATGTGGGACAAGAAATGGTCGAAGTTCAAAGGTCCCTCGACCTTGGGAAATGTTATAGAAAAGACGGAGCGTTGTTCTACTGGCAAAGAAACGTTGAACAGAGTATTAACAGCAGGGGGCAAAGAGTTATTCATCCATTGTCTATACCTGCTTGACATTATACAGTCACAAGGACAAACTGGTGCCTATTTCCAATGGTCAGAGGGCGAGAGGACGGGGGCGTCCTGGACACAGATCCATCACACACCATCATACCTGAGGACAATTTAGAGACCAATTAACCAAACAGTCTTTGGACTGTGGGAGGAAGCTGGATTACCCTGAGAGAACCCATGCATGTACGGGGAAAACATGCAAACTGCATGCAGAAAGTCCCCAGGCTGGGATTTGAACCCAGGACCTTCTTGCTATGAGGCTAAGAACAGAACCACCCTGCGGCCTCTGCTAAATAAATATATGAAACAGTGGATTTTTTCCTCTCAGTGATCATGATGTTGCAATAACAGCTGAGTTTTAAGGCTTTTTATACATCTTTACCAGGGATCAGTTCTGCACCTCAAGTTTGCTCCTTCTGAAGGCTCCCCGAGTGTGACCTAGAACACCACGTTCCTCCATGCCTGATGTGAAGCAGACCTGAAGAGATGCAGACTGCCTGCTGTCTTAAAGGCTACATGAGATTTATACAGCATTCAGAATCTTTTCTAGTAAAATACACATAAAACAGCAATAAATAAATACAACCAGTTAGGCCTACATTGTTCAAAGTGAACATGATTATTAATACAACTTGTTCACATTCTGACCTTCATCCAAACCCAAGAGGTATCTGAGTTGAACTAGGAGTCTTGCTCTAAACATACAGTTGATCCCAGATAAATAGTTTAAGGTTCTAGTTTCATAAGGATCCTACAGAGGCACAGGAGATAATTATATACAGTTTTAAAAGCTTTGTGTTCTCAGTCTGCATGGTTCTGTTCACTTTGGTGGCTGAGTTTGTTCTGGACGAATGAGCAGTCAGATGTTCTTACCGCCTCAACATAGGAGAACATTCCAGCCGTATTGATGAGGAATGCTGAACCATCTGAGGACATGAGACACATGTCCATATCTCTACAGAGGTCAGACTGGCAGGTGTTGTATTTCAGATTGTGTTAAAAGGTTTTAAGTAATCAATATCTTACCTGACGTGGATAAATGTCTTCCTGTCTATGTTTGGTCCTGGAGCCTGAAGATAACGGTTAGTCTGGGAGGGACCTGGACCAAATCGGACTTCTAGTGTCTTAGACAACTCCCGTCTCAAAAACATCAGTTAATGTGAGGGCTGTTTAATGAACCTTTAAACCGTCATCACATTTACACTGGGTGGTTCAAACAGAAAACTATGAATAATCACACTGGAGATGGAAGGGTAGGAGATGATACGCCACCATTGATCTTAGAGTAGAACAGAAACCTTCTTGTCCCATCTGGAACGTTCTCCTCAGTGGGAGAGGACATCAGCTGTTTACATCACCTTATGATGAAGAATAAAAGTGCTACCTTCAACATCCTCTGGTTCCTCTAAACTGCTATAAAAATATCAGATGCCCTCTCTGACTGGAATTGCCTCACAGGTTCTGTTCTCAGTATGTGTTTCACGCAGGAAGATCATTAGTGGCGCACAGCCTCCGACCCTCATTTTCTGTGTAAACAACCAATGCAAACCTGATGAGGGTTCACGGGGTCATAGAAGGGCTCTCATGGGACCACTGTGATAATTTTAGACTGGAATCATTTTAAGTCCGCCATGGTTCTGACCCGCCTCAGACTAGCCGTTGGCTTCGGACGTCAACCGGTCTCTACTGCAGGAAAGACATCACCTCCTTCTAACAGGACCTCACTTCAAAAATCCTGAACCATCTCTTCAAGAAAATTTGGACCTTTGAAAAAGAACTTCTGTCAAGATGAAGGAACACTTCTAAGAAAATACTGCTTAACAATTATTGATCAGAGGATAAATATCGCCTCTCCTGTATGCTCAGGAACACTGGAAAGACTTCAAGTCCAGGTCCATGAATGCATCGGTATCCACGTCAAAGGAGGAGCTGGAGGTCTGTGTGGTGTTCTGGTGCATCTTCTGATGGTGCCTCAGGTTGGATTTGCTGGAGAAGCTTTTGCTGCACAGCTGGCAGGTGAAGGGCTTCTCCTTTGTGTGTATTCTCCGGTGACATATCAGCTGGGTGGACACGCGGAACGCCTTTCCACACGTCAGGCACTGGTAGCGTTTGGGCTCTGTGTGAATACGTCGATGGTTCTTGAGAGCCATCAGGTTGGTGAACTCCTTCTGGCAGACTGAGCAAAAGTAGCAGCCCGTCTTGTGGCTGTTCTTGTGGTTGAGGAGGGAGCTGGCGTGGCGGTAGGTGCGGCCGCAGTGCTCACATGCGTGACTTTTTTCCTCTGGGATGGAGGTTTCCCCAGTCTGTGGATCACTGCTGCTGTGGACCAAAAGTGGCAGAACCGTTCCAATGGACTGGTTTACTCCTGAGTTCCAGCAGAGGTTGTTCTCAGCAGGTTCATCCACACCTTGTTGACAGGAGCCCTGAGCTGCATGGTGCACGGTATGATGCTCCTGGTAGTTGGCCGTGTTGGGGAAGCTCTGCTGGGACAAGCTGCAGAACACACTCTGGTTCTTGGAGTGCACCTCCATGTGGCTCTGCAGGTGTGCCACCAGACAGAAGGTTTTGCCACATTCGGGGCAACATTGGCGCCTTATCTGGGAGTGCATCTGCAGACTGAGAAGATTGGGAAATGTCTGCAGACACAAAGGACATTGGTGAAGATCTTCAGAGTGGGACTTCTTGTGATTGAGGAGGGATCCAGCGTGGCGGTATGAGCGCCCACACAGGTCACACCTGCATCAGAAACGTGTTTGTAGTAAACATTTAAAGAAACACGGCAACTCAGTTCTAACTAAAACAGAAACATTTGTACAGACTGGGGAACAATACAGAGGCTGCCATATTTACTGGCACCCCTGGAAACACCTGGAGATAACTTCTGCTTTTAATGCTGAAGCATAATCTCACAATGAAAAAATGCGAATAATTTGGGAAAAACTTATTCCCAACTGGTACCTCGAAACAATCCCTTTAAAACAAATATACTAAAACTGAAGCATTTTTTTTATTTCTACTTCTGTCTAGGAACTTCTAACTAACAATCAATGACATTCTGTTTCTCTGGGGTATGAATATAACGCGACACACAGGCCCATTCAACGTTAGAGATCCGCAGCAAAGACTGGAACCAAGGGGTCCATCGTTCCATCCAAACATAAGGCGACAACTTGACAAACACTTTTAAATCGGATCTTTAGGCACTTTGTTGCCAGCAGCCGTCACAAAGACAGAATTTGTTCTATAAAAAACCCCAAAGATACGTTCTACTTAGCAGATGATCCGCCAAAGCATGATGCATCTCTCAGGACCCGTGTCAAGAAATCTCTAGAGAAGATGTCTGTCTACTGAGGTCTTCAGAGCAAACATGTGATCAAAAATATGAGGGCGGTGCCTTTAACTGACTCACATGAAGCTCTTGTCTCCTCTCTCTGGCTGCTGGACTCCAGGAGACTCGTTGCTCCTCTGACCTCCATGGCAGCGGTGCCTCTTCAGCTCAGACCTGCCCTGGAAGCTCTTGCCACATGAAGAGCAGCTGGAGCAACTAGACGCCTGACTGTGGACCTGCTGGTGGTTCTGCAGGATGCTGGCGAGGCGGAAGGCCTTCCCGCATGTGAGACACGGGTACTTTTTCTTCTGCGTGTGGATCCTGGTGTGATTTCGTAAAGCCATCAGGTTGGTGAAGGGCTTGGAGCAGAAGGTGCAGAGGAAGTGTCCCGTCTTGTGTGTGTTTTTGTGGTTCAGCAGGGAGCCAGCGTGCCGGTAGGTGCGATGGCATATGTTACATGTGAACGGCCGATCCTCGTCACCTGGACAGGTGTTTGGTTCTGAATCCCTGCAGTCGGACGTCACGTCACAAGCATGAGCTGCCAGTTGGTCAACAGAGAGGAAGGTCTTCTTACATTTCTTGCATCTAACGGCTCTGGATCTGAGGCCCGTTCTGCCTGCAGCTCCTTTCTTTCTGGGCTCTGCACAGACATGACCCAACAGCTGCGTCTTTCCTCTGAACCCCTTCCCACAGTTCTGGCACAAGTGCTTTTTATATGCAAAGTGGCTCCGCAAGTGGTTCTTCATTGCTAACTGGTTGGAGTAAGTGTTTCTACAGATTGAACAGTAATATTCGCCTGTTTTATGCGAGTTTCTGTGGTTGACCAAACTTCCAGCATGGCGATACGTTCGACCACACTGGTCGCATGAAAAAGGTCTCTTATCGCCCTCGTCCTCTGACTTTACGGACGTCTCGCGCTTCGTTTCTCCTGCCAGTCCCTCCGGCTGCTGCGTGCGGTCCTGAACCCTAAAAAGCTGAGCGGAGTCTGAATCTGAAGATGGCATTCTTCCATTACTTTCCATGAGTTCCTGGATCTTGGCTTGGTTCTCTTTGTGCCTTCTCAGGTGGTTCAGTAGCTGCTTCTGAATTTTGAAGGCTCTCCCACACTCATGACAGGTATGCCTGGGGGGACAAAGAGCTGTAGTTATATCGCCTTACAAAAGTATCTATAACCCTTTCATCAACTCAAACCTCCGTCTACACAATTCAGTAAATTAGAACAACATTTTAGAGTTAATTTATTTCAGTAAATCAGTTTAAAAAGGTGAAACCTATTTGTTACATTGATTATTGTATCACTGGTTTATTATTGCTTATAGCAAATTAAAACTCAAAATCGAGATTCTAAGTGATTTAAAATATTACAACAGACCAATAAAAAGGTCATAGAGCGATGTATCAAAGCGTATTCATGGAAAGGTTAAGTGGAAGGAAAAAGTGCAGCAGCAACAGGGATGACTGAACCTTAATGTGGATTTTGAAGCAAAGCCCAATAAAGAGTTTGGGCGAGTAGACTGCAGCTGGAATCAAAGCTTCAACAACCACCACAGACAGATCCAAGACATGGGCTGCAACTGTCCCATTCCTTGTGCTCAGCCACTCCTGAACCAGAGAAGAAGAATCTTACCTGGTCTGAGGAGAAAAAGGACTAGACTGACGCTCAGTGGCCCAAAATCCTCTGCTCAGGTGAAATCAAGTTTATTTGTAAATCAAGATTGAGTCTGGAAGAAGAGTGGAGAGGACCAGCATCCATGTTGCTTGATGTCTCCAGTCAGTACCCTTCACTGCTGTTTTAAGTCAAGTAAAAGCATTGAATGCATATACCATACATAAATAGACTAATATTTCTGTATTAGATGATCAAATATTTGTAGAACTTGTCTCATGTAATATTTTATATTTCTAAAAGACTGGATTTGGGGTTTTCATTTGCTACAAGCTCTCTGGGTAATAACACTATATAATTTTATATAACAATATAATTTAAGTTTCACTTCTATGACTGAATTATTGAAATAAATGTATTTATTTTAAAAACCAGGCATCATTTTCCTTCTACTTCTCTTCCCTATGAAATCTGATTATCAGACACTGACTGAATGTCCTTTCAGTGAAATCCACCCCCCAAACATCACTGTAGGAGAACCAACCTCTTCACATCGAAATGGGACCTCTGATGGTTTTTAAGGGCCAGCAGGTTGTAGAAGCGTTTCTGGCAGATGACACATCTGAACACGCCGGTTTTGTGGGACTTTTTATGGTTGAGCAGGGAGCCGGCATGCCTGTAGGACCTTCCACACTGATCACACTTATACTGACGATTCTCACCGTCACCGGTTTCTCTGTTGAGATGCGTCTCCTCATGCTGGGGACTGTCTTCAACCTTGACCTCCTCCTTACAGCAAACTGACTCGTCCTTCTTATCTGCTGTGCAGTCATGGCTGTTTAGATGATTGTAGCTTCTGCAGGAGATGCCACATCTGCTGCAGATGATGCATGCTTCCTCTTTACTTTCTAAAACATCGCTCTTCATAGGTAGATTTTCAAGATAGTCTGCTTGGCTCTTCTTGTGACGAAGATGGTGAGTGATCAAGTCCTGCCTGTTCACAAAGGTCTCCCCACATGCACTACAGATCATCATCTCTCCTGGCTCATAATCTCTCACTTCTTCTTGGGAGGAAAGGGAAGAAGGATCTGAGCTTTGAGGAGCATCATGGGACTGCGTGTGCCCTCGCAGATGGCTCCTGAGAGCCGTCATGGTGGTGTAGCTGTTACCACACACAGAGCACTGATAATGATCTCCATCATCATCTTCTTCATCAGGATTGCCGTCCTCTCCGACACCGTTCACATTTTCATGGGAACTCTGTTCAAAGTAAGTGTGGCTGCGGTTACCATGCAAGCCATGAAAGTCCAAGTTTATTTCTGGATCTTCAGAGGCGTGTTGGTCATTAATGGCATTAAAGTTCAAACTGTGGGCATGATGAACATCAGGTCTATGCTGGTGCTGCAGAAGTGGGCAGCTATGAGACCTAATCCCTGCTATATCTGCAAACATCTCCCCGCAGTCTGCACACATGTGCCTCTGCGTGGGGAGCTCACTGTGAGGTAGGTGTGACGTCACGTCCTGATCAGACTGGTCCTCGTAAAACGCTCCACAGCTGGTGTCAGCCATGTTTTCCTGATCCACACCAAACACAGAGTGTTTCTGCTCGTTTGGGGAATAGAAGCAGCCCTGCTGCCTGTCCAGAGTCAACGGCTCTGGAGAGAGCCAGTCTCCCTCTGCATGGAGGTGGAAGGATGAGCGCTGAACTTTGTGAAGACGGAGATGACTTTTCAGAGCAGCCAGGTGAGGATACTTCTTACTGCAAACAGAACACTTGAAAACTCCCACCTGATGGGACCTTTTGTGATTGATGAGGCTCCCAGAATGCCGGTAGCTTTTACCACAGGTGTGACACTTGAAGGGTCGCTCATCAGGATCTGCAGCTGACGTTTCTTCAGTTTTAGTCGCGCTGTCAGTGTTCTGTGATGGCACATCGCTTGAGGGGCTTCCCTGAGGGCCAATGTGATCAGGATTATTAGTTATATCACTCTCTGCTTGATCAAAGCAGCTGGGATGATCTGTCAGCGACAAGGGAGGTACATTCTCTACAGGAGACGCACAAAAACTAGACTCAGGTGACGCCATGCTGGGCTCGTAAATATTTATCTGCTCTGAAAACGACTGAGAAGAAGAGTTGTGCATTTGGATGTGGTCCTGGAATTCCATATTATTGGGAAAAAGTGCCTGACACAAATGGCAGAAATTCCCTGGAACGTCCTGGCTCTGCAGAGGGAACTGGTCCAGTGAGGTGTTTGTGTGGGATCCAGCTGTCAAGCTAAGAACCTTCCCACCTCGTGCCTTGTGAGTCCTCTGGTGACTGTAGAGGGCGCCCATATTGTTACACAGTTTGAAGCACACGGTGCATTCAAACATTCCCAGCTGGTGAGTCTTTTTATGATTGATCAGGCTTCGGTGGTGGATGTATGACTTCTCACACAGGTTACATCGGAAGGGTCTGTTTACTGCATCACTACAGTTCTCAGACTGGGAACTAGAGACATCCTCTGGCATAGTTCCTGTAGAAATCCCAACACTGTTTGAATACTCACTAAGCTGAGGTTGCTGATCCCTTTCATTGTCATGCATGGACTTTTCCACATCTGTATTCCTACATGGATGAACCCTTGACCTTTGGGTAACATGAATCCTTTCATGCGTAAGCAGCTGAGCTGCCAAACGAAAAGATTTTCCACAATCTGCACAGGAGAACTTTTTACACGAAGTGTGGCTCCGGAGGTGATTCTTCATGGCTGAGGCGTTCCAGTTTTCTTTTCCACAAATGGTACATTGAAACGAACCCACTTCATGGGTCCTTTTGTGGTTGGTTAGGCTACCAGCATGTCTGTAGCCACGCCCACATTCATTGCATTTAAATTTGCGTTCTTCCTCTTGCTGATGATGAGCGTCCATGGGTTCCAGCAGGCTGGTCATATTGGGGCATATCCTAGCACGTTGCCTGGGAGAAAAAGTCCCTGCTCTGACAGGTTCCTGCTCTGCCATCACCAGATGATGACTGGTGAACAGGACTCAGCTTTTAAAGACCTGCTGGACTGCTGGAGGTGCATCCGTTGTTTATTCCTTAAAAAGGAACACCAGTTCTTTCCAATAAGATCCAAGGACGGTCCTGGGAGGCAACATCAGCAGGCAGAAGAGATGCCTGTAAGACACAGTTAGTAATTACCAACCAGCCTCAATAACTCTGAAAGATATTTACAACACTTTATAGAACAACATTTAACTGCAGTTACAGCAGCAGATATTTTAGGGTGTCTCTACCAGACAACATCTACAGACTAACATTCTTCTTTATAAAATGACTCAAGCTCAGTCAAACTGGACGGAGAGCATCTATGAACATCGATTTTCAAGTCTTACCACTGATGCTTAATTGAATTTAGGTCTGGGCTTTGACTAGGCCATTCTAACACACGAACATGCTTAGATCTATACCATCCTGTTGTTTAGGGTGGTTGGACTTGGGACACATCTAAAAGCTGCAGGCCACTGACCCTTGAGGACTGGGGCTTGACACCTCTGATAAATCCTCCATTGTATCTCAGGCTGCATGTTCAGGGTGGTTCTCCTGCAGGAAGATGAACCTCCACCCCAGTCTCCAGTGTTCTGCAGCCTCTAACAGGTTTTCTTCCAGGATTGTCCTGGATGTGGCTCCATCCATCCTCCCATCATCTCTGATCAGAATGTCTTTCTTTCAACAATGTCTCTCTTACCACTCTTCCAACTAATAGCTATGCGCTAAATAACTAATAGCTGTCCAGTAAACAGATTCTTCCAGCTGAACTGTGGATCTCCAAAGTTACCATGGACCTCTTGGCTGCTTCTCTGATTAATGATCTCCATGTACAGCCTGTCAGTTTAGGTGGACAGCCATGTCATGCTAGGTTAGCAGCTGTGTCATACTGTTTTTAACTTTAGATGATAAATTGAGACGCTCAGAGCTAAGGATATTGCTATCTAACCTAACTTTGCTTTAAATGTTCTCCCTGACCTGTCTGCTGGGTTCCTTTGGTCTGCATGATGCTGGTTGTTCTCTAATGTTCTCTAAGGAACCTCGGAGACCTTCACAGAACAGCTGTGATGAGATTACACACAGCTGCACTTTATTTACTAATTAGGTAACTTCTGAAGTCAACACAGGGTTTTATTTAGGGGTATCAAAGTCAAGGGGGCACATTTTCAGACTTATTTGTAGAAAACTTTGTAAATTAGATATTTTTCTCAATCAACTTCCCATCCCAGAACATATTGAAGTTAGCAGTTGTAACCTTTTAGTGAATCAACACATCCACCTTGAAACACACTTTGAGACTGAAATGCCTTTAGAAGCCGACCATTGAAGCAGATAATCATGTCTTTGAAAGCCAAATAGAGACTCAAATATAATAAATATTTTATTCTTCAATAATTTATTCTTTACATCCTCATCTCTTGAGGTAGGAACCTAATCTCGTTGCACTGTGTGTTTTGCAGGGACAATAAATCTGTTCTGTTGCGTTTTTTTCTATAATTTACAAGAATCTGATGATGGAATTAATCCAACGGTGCTTTTTAAGCTTGAACCTAACTAACTGTAAATCTGTAATCCTGGTGGGTTTTAATTGAAGGCTAACATCTTTGCACCTGCAGCGCAGACTGAGTCAATGAACAGCGCCTCTTCCTACAATCACCAACACATATTCATATGTTTTACCGAGCGTAAAACAATATTACGTTAAATTCACTATTAGATACACGTAAACAAGTCAATTGTAACTAGGCAGTACGTACATGTTAGCGGCCTACAGTTAGCTAAACAAACATCGCACCAACACAGTCGTCCTTTGATAAAATACAAGCTTTTACAGCTAAACAAATTTTTAATATTTAATACCTGGAGACGTTTGTTTTGATGCGACCTATAGCTGCACGAATCTCCGCTCTTCTTGTTTTGTTTTTATCTATTTTTCATGTAAAGGACAAACCCTTCTATCCAACTGTCCCTTTTCCTCCATCCCCGTTTCCACATCACTCTGGTTGCTAGGAAACAGGAAATGTGTAGCAGCGAAAAGCTTCCCTCTCAGCAGCACCTAGCTAGGTGAGCTAACTGTTTTATTTATCAAAGCAATGCGCTTGGTAACCCCAAGATGTAGCCCCTTACGGAAGAGATAAAAAATAAATGAAAGGGCCACTTTAAAGTGTTCAACTCTAGATGAAGCATCTGAAATGATTTATTTTAGCCGGTTCAGATAGACCCATTAAATAGCTAAAGTTGCTAGCCATGCTACCATGTTGACATAGCAGTAAAAAAAAATATACATTTAATTTTAAGATTTATTTTTATTCTGAAAGGGTTTAGAATATGTTTTATTGTTATTTTATTCTCTTATTTTAATAGTTAAATGCACACTTTGCTTGCTCGCCCATTGCTGTCGTCATCAGGGTCCTAGAGCCGACCTGACATCACATCCAGTACAGAACGAGTCTCGCAGTAAAAGCTGTCAACTTCGGGGACACCGTCTGCCGACTGTTTATGAACCGATTCTGGTAAGAACTGTTCGTTTTTGCTTTAAAGCATCCTCCCGGGAAAGGCGAGTGATTTTAGCGGCGTCCATGCCTTGAATCTGCGGAATGATCTTGATCTAATTAGTGCAGCCAGCGGTCCTAAAGCCAGCCATTTTGAGTCACTGAAAAGGAGTAGCATGAGAGCTAGCACCAGCAGACACGTACATGTCGTGTCCTGCACTTCGCCACAACGCTACGTTAACATGGAGTGTTTGAACGTAATTGCTGCCCGGTGCAGCGACAGTCTTATCTGCACAGCTGTCTCTGCATCGCCGACTTCCTCTGTCATCAAAGCGGTTAGCTTGTTGTCCCAGAGGTCCTAATGCCAGCCATTTTGAGAATAAATAATAGCATGTCCACATATTTCTGTGATTGTATATATATTTTAAATCTGGTCCAACATTAGCTCCTGTCATCAGCAACATATGCAAAGATTTTTGCAATTTCAAGTCATCTGATCAACATATTTCCTTCTGAAGTAAATATTTTATACTCATTGCAAATATATGTTTTTAATTTGATCTGCTTGCAGAAATAAAAATGGCTTCTCCTCAGCCTGGCACCCCACCTCCTGCAGAGCAGTTTACCCCCCCTGAGAAGGATGATGAAAGCAAACAAGAAGAAGAGGTGGTGAGAGATCAGCCTGTCAAAAAACGCGGCAGGGGTAGACCTCCAAAAGCCAAACCCAACTTCAGATGCTCCACATGCACGGAGACTTTTAAAAGCATGTCGGCTCTTCAGAGCCACAAGCTGGCAGCACATGCAAAGCAGCAGCATGCATGTTCTGAGTGCACTAAAACCTTTTCTAGCAAAGCTCAGCTGTCCAAACATGAACGCACCCACTCATCCCAGCGCCCCTTTCAGTGTCCGGACTGTCACAAGGCTTACAAGACGTCCACAGAGCTACGCAACCACAGCCGCTCCCACACCGGAGAAAAACCTTTTGTGTGCACAGAGTGTGGTAAAGCCTTCATGCAGGCCATATGCTTGAGGATCCACACGACGCAGCACAGTGGAGAGCGTCCTTACTCGTGCTGCCAGTGCTCCAAGAGCTACCCCACTCTGTCCAAGCTGAAGGTTCACGAGCGCTCCCACACTGGAGAGAAGCCATATTTTTGCGCTGAATGTGGCAAGAGCTTCGCTGATCCCTCGGTGTTCAGGAAACACAAAAGGAACCATCAGGGCCACCGGCCGTATGCCTGTGAGGAATGCGGGAAAACGTACACGGAGCTGAAGGACCTGAAAAACCACGAGCGCTCCCACACCGGGGAAAAGCCGTTCCTCTGCTCGGACTGTGGCAAAGCCTTCTCCCGCTCCTCTTCCCTGGCGTGCCATCAGCGCATTCACTCCCAGAACAAACCCTATCAGTGTGAGCAGTGTGGGAAAGGCTTCACCCAGCTGTCCTCGTACCAGTCTCATCTCCGCACTCATTCCGGTGAGAAGCCCTTCCTCTGCCCCCAGTGTGGCAAAATGTTCTCCGACCCCTCCAGCTACCGGCGGCACCAGCGCGCCCACATGGGGTTCAAACCGTATCCCTGCGACAAATGTTCCAAGCGCTTCCGGCAGCCGGCCGACCTCGCTGTTCACGAACGTGTTCACTCTGGAGAGCGGCCATATAAATGTCAGAGCTGCGACAAGGCCTTTGTGGCCTCCTGGGATCTGCGTCGCCACATGCTTGTCCACACAGGTCTCAGGCCCTTCTCGTGCACAGAGTGCGACAAGTCATTCACTGAGCGCTCCAGCCTCAACAAGCACCGGCGTGTGCACTCTGGAGAAAGGCCCTTCAAATGTGAGGAGTGCCTGAAGTCATTTGTGGTGTCGTCGAGTCTGCGGAAACACGAGAGGACTCATCTAGCCGAACAATCTGAGCAGCAGCAGCAGGAGGCTGATTCAGCCAGCACCTCCACCTCTGGCTTCACTCCCCACACGACTCTCCCTCAGTTCTCCTGTACTCAGTGTGACGCCACCTTTTGTTCCTGGGATGAAGTTCAGGCCCACGAGAATCTTCACTCCTCTGACCTAACCTCCATTCACGTCTGTGGAACCTGCAGCATAGAGTTTGGGCAGCTGGGGGACCTGGAGGAGCACGAGAAGCAGCATCTGAAGCCGAGGCCGCACGTCTGCGACAGCTGCGGAAAGGCTTTCCTCAACAAATCCGGGCTGCGGAAACACCAGAAGATCCACTCCACCAGCAAACCCCATAGCTGCCCCCAGTGCGGCAAAGCCTTCCTATTCGCCGCCTACCTTCGCAAGCACTTACGGACTCACACAGACACTGCGGCGCCTGCAGCCCCTTCAGCCACAGCATCAAATGTCTACGACCTAAAAATTATGCACACCGACCCACTTCCCTCTCCCCCACCCACCGGTGAGGTGTCTGCCTCCGCTGTTGAACCCAGCTCCATTTCTCTGACCGTACCTGTAACTTCTTTTCACAATCTCTCAGAATATTTGGTCAAAGATGGACTTTAATTTAGTAAAAAATAAAACTGTTGCACTAGATTGTAAATAAAGAAAATGATGATTAAAACAGATTCTCAGTGGAACGTAAAAGGGTTTATATGTCTGGACAGGATTTCTGACAAATATCATGTGATAAATGTGTTTTATAGTAATCTCCATTCTAATATAATATCCTAAATGTTATTTTCTCATTATTGTGTTGCAAACAGTCCTTAAACTTCACGCCTGAAGCTCTTCAATGAACCAACACATTGTTTCTACTTATATCTCACTGTCTTTTAAACGTACTTTGTTAAAGACATTTTTAACTGTTTTAATGTTTAATAATTTGTACCATGGTTATAAGTAGTTTTAGGGAAAAAAATGTTCACTGTGATGCTGTTTTATATCAATAAAATATAAAAATATTTTTTTCCTCAGAACAAACCTCTGTTCTTTTTTTTCTATCCTTGGGAAATAATCTGAATTTTCAAGTAATTTATGCCTAAAGGTGTGATGACTTTCTACTGTTAGGATCAAATATATTCATACCCCTGGCTAGTTTAGATTAGAAATTATTTTCTTGCAAACTACAAGTTTGTTTCTAGTAGAAAATTAGACAGAAGAGATTATGTACAAAAGGTCTAATTTTTTGTATTAATCTTTTGACAAAATCAGCATGTAGAAATTATTTAGAAGCTTCTCAGTAATTAAATGAAAAGCCTCAAATCAATCAGCCCCTAACAACTGAGGAGCTTTCTTTATGTTTTCTCTGGTATTTAGATGATTTATCTTTAGTGACGAGCTCCGAGTCCTTAAGATTGGAAGGCACTCTAGCCATCACCCTCATCTTTAGCTCCCTCCACAGATTGTGTAATGTCTGGACTCTCTAAAACTCTAAAATAAATGTTTTAGTCATTCTAGCAACATTTGCTAAATATGTTAATGTGTTACATTTCATATTGGAATGAATTGGACTGACTTGGATTGGACTGAACCCCATTTAGTTAGTTTAATTCAAACATTAAAGAAAAAAAAACTCAGTAAACTAAAACTGTGATTAACATATTTGAAAATTAGTGAGACGTAAAAACGTATTTAAACCCACCCATTCCCCAAAACTTACTAATAATAAGTTCTTCTGTGTCCTTATTGTAAATTATACCAGGTCTTCCCAAGGTGGGGGTCACGAGACAAATGGGGAGTTGTGAGATGATTTTCAGGATCGTTGTGATGTGACCCCTGAGGTGTATGGAGGGCCAAAGGGACAAAATTAAATAAATATACCATGAAATAAATAAATTAACAATTTAATAAATGTACCAATAAATGTCCCATTAAATAATTTAATTGCACCATTTATTTATTTAATACATTTTTAAATAATCAAATATACCAATAAATTATGAAGCTATGTATTTATTTATGAAATAAATAAAATCTATATTTTTACTAGCTCCCAAGTCTCTAGTACTGTTGTTTTGGGGTCAGATGCTGAAATGTTTGGGAACCCCTGAGTTATGCAATAATCAATAAGACTCACATAATAATTAATTTACCCACTTCATTATAGTATATAAATTATATGACATAAATTACAAAATAAGGTTACCATTAATATATTACTATCCTGGTCAAAATATGCAGTCTTACTTTTATAGAAACACCTCGACTGTCTGTCTACTTCTACATGTACATGAACTTTGATGACATCCTATTGTTAATCTCTGAGATCCAGTTTGTTGACCGTTGACCATTGCCAGCATCGGCGACTTTAACTATTCTGTAATCATCTTCCAAGGTTTATGAGTTTGTTCATAGTTAGATGAGAAAACCAGAACTGCAGCCTCCACTAATTCATCCTAAAGGTGTTGAAGAAGGTCGAGGTCAGGACTCTGCTGGCCAGTCAAGGCTCTCCACACCTGCAGCCATGGAAGTGATTGGACCACCAGAATTCATTGATTAGGTGCTGGGACCCAATACCTTTGGTTATTTAATGTATCTGTGAATAGCAAAAATAATCAGATACCCACTTCATCCTCATATCTTTTGAAAATTGTGTTTTTATACGTCTTTTTGAACAGTTTCATATTTGAACACTCCTTGATTTCCCCATCACCAGTTCTTCTCCACAGAGGGAAATACAAAAACTTTTATGATTTATAAGTGTCCCCTTAAATGATACGACACCCCTTTCATTTAATTGTTGAATATTACCTGGTGATAATATGTTTTTGGCTTTGATTTGTATTAGTGCAGTTTGTACCTTCACAAGATCTGTAAATTATAGCAAACTGAAGCTATATAACAGGATGTGAAGGTGCTTGAAGAGTTGTTGTTAACTGGTGATATAAAAATAAACTGAAATGTAACTTAGTGTAGAAAAAAATAAGCATCTTATTTTAAACTGTAAGAGCTTAAAAAGGAGAGCTTGTTAAAGCTGTGGAGGTACAAGGTTGCACACAGTAAGGCAGAATCACCTGCTCAGCATTACCAGAACCTGACTGATGCCTCTGCTTGGACCCTGAATAATGGCCCATTCAAAAGCTTCACAGACATCTGTTCAGAGTTAGGTGTTGGTTTAATGATGCCATTTCCACATAAACCCATTTAAATGCATATTTATGTTTAATCTTATTTCACACATTGCTCCGTTGCCCATGTTGCCAGTTTTAAATAGAGATATTCCATATGTGTTAGTATAACAACCTTTTCTTGTCTGCTTAGGCTTCAGTTTTACATGTAAACAACCCAGAGGTTTACTTCTGCTTGAGAATCTTAGAAATCGAAGTTTCAACTGCATATTGATCTGTTGTATCGTGTAACCAGCTGGTTCCAAAAACAACACTTCAGAAAATGAATTAGCTTATATTTTAATATAAAACAAGCTTTAAAAATGCTTAAAAAAAGGTATTGTCTCTATAGAAAGTCAGGGAGGGCGTGTAACATTCAGCTCTGTCATGCATGGCTGTCTGGCTGCATCCAGAGAGGTAAACAGTGGAGGCAGGCCGCCGGCTATAGTCGGTGTTTATCCTTCAGTGAAATGGACTTCCTGTTGCTGTGCTTCATGGTGATGAGCAGTGCTGCACCAGCGTCTGTTAGAGGCTGGTGGGAGGAGAGAAATTCAAGTCAAAGCCAAACAAAATAGGCATTCAATGCAATCTTAAAAAAGGACATGATTTACCTCAGAGTCAGATATAACACTGCTCCTCTGAAAAATACAGGAAAAACAAATCAGTGAAGTTAAAAGGTTGCATTTTGTGATTTTACCATCTAATAACGCCTGTAAAACTCACCCTTGTTAGGGTATGTATGTTATTGTTTATGGGCTCCATGGTTTTAATCCATTGCTGGTACGTCTGTTCGTCCTCTGCACTCTGATTATGCTCTCTGCAAACACCCATTTAAATACATGCTCAATGTGAACATCAGCCTTCATTAAATCCCTTTGTCTAATTTGAGCCTGAAGTAGCCACCCACTAACGCTGCCGTCAGTCGCAGCTACCTGCTGTTACTCACATTGCTCTTTGAATAAGTTTCTGCTGCAGAGCTCCCTCCTTCCTGGCGTCCAGGAAGCGGCCTCTGACAGCCAGAGCGGCGGTGGTCTGTAACAAGTTAAGCTGAACGATGGGCAGGGAGAGGGAGGACAGGGCCGCTGAGCTGAGGAGGAGGAGGAGGACAAC
The DNA here is from genome assembly GCA_036173005.1 of Crenichthys baileyi. Taxonomy (NCBI): domain Eukaryota; kingdom Metazoa; phylum Chordata; class Actinopteri; order Cyprinodontiformes; family Goodeidae; genus Crenichthys; species Crenichthys baileyi. The sequence goes on along the minus strand of JAHHUM010002704.1, from coordinate 257,855 downwards.
AGGGTTTTCATGAGAGGAAGCTCCTCAACATTTCCTGCAGCACTGCCATTTTTCTGCTGCTCAAACACACACTCCAGCCTCTTTGTATGCTCAGACGATGAATTACATGACCTTCATTCAGTGAAGGAGGTAGATTAGACTGAGTGGTTCACTCACCGTGCAACTAAATGTTAGGATGAATGGGGAATCATTTAGGAGGTGTGGTGCAAGCATGTCTGCATGAAAGCTCCTGTTTCTCAGAAACAGTCTAGTCATATTGAAACTGCTTTAACATGCACATGATCATATCTACTGGTAATATTCTGTAATACAAAAACAAAAACCAAAGAGCAAAGTGTACCGGAGTCAAATTCCTTGTTTGTATGTACAAACTTGGCAATAAAGCTGATTCTGATTAATTTTTATTGGGATAACTTAGTCAGGCTGAGGAGAATACAACTAAATACATCTCTGATCTGATACTCCTCTGAAAGATGTTATTTTCGGATGTGAATGCATCATTATCACCTGTCGTCAGTAACTTCTCTCTCTGCAGTAAACACTCTGAGCAGAGCCTGTCCGTTCTTCTTGTATCGGATCTGCAGCTGAATGAAGACACGGCTACCAGAGGCTGGTGCCACCACTGCAAGGGAGCACAAAATAAACACAAATGAGGCCATGATGTGAAGTTAACATGGAATATTTTCATTTCCTGGTTAAGCAGTTTAATAGACCCAACCACCCAAATCTCCCAGCTGGTGTCTGAAGGTCTCGCTTGGTTCGACTGATAAATGTCAATGACATGATGTGTTGCTTTTAGCCTACTTCATGTTGTCAGACAGGTTCAATTTAAGTGATTTCATTTGTTTGCCACTTGATTGTTTCTTGGCGGGTCTTGCGTCAGCTGTGACCTTGTTTTCAGGCAGCAGCGAGACACGGATACAAAAGAAATCTTGGACAGAGTCAAACACACCTCCTGTGTAGCCGAGTGGCAATAATTACAGGGTCCATTTTCTTATTTCTCTTTTGCAAGCTGAATGTGGCTCGTCTCTCGCTTCACAGTGCTGTTGCCACTGTGATTTCAACGTGAGAATTAAAGTGTTATTTTCCTGTCAACAACAGAAATTTTCCACATCTTGAAGTCTTCTGGCAGCTCACACATCTCTCTCTTGCAGTCCACCTCTAACTGCAGCTGGAAGTGGATGAAACCAAACTAATTCTGTTTTTGTCTGTTTTTTTCTTCTCACCTTCTATGTCTTCATTAGCTACAAACTGGATGGTGACCTCAGTATCATTGTTCACATTCCCCACCTCTCTGGTCCCTTTGTGTCCCGCCTCCCTCTCTCCTTTCATCCGCCTGCAGCAAACAGAACATGAGTCAGTGCCGTGGGCTTTATTATTACTGCAATTTGAAGGTTTTGAAATCTTTTCAGCTGACAAGAATCCATGAATCATGTGCTAGCGCTGTGGTTATTGCAGCTCTTACAGAGATTTGGGCAGCAGTAACGTTATTGCACAGTGTGTAGCTATGGTCCTATCTTGAATAATCTCTTCGAACTCTGAGTGCAGCTGGTTGGGGCTGGCTATTACCACCTAGAGACAAGAGAAATGTACAAAAATAAATAGATGGTCTTGTGTTTCTGAGAAACCAGAACCACAGCTTCTTACTTTCCCTCCAGTACGATCTGCCAGTCTTCCCAGCTCATCCAGCCGGCAGTCAGTTCCTTCTATAGATAGCACGGACACGGTAACTCTGAGGGAACAAGAATATTTCATTACTGAATATGTGAAACGATGTGCTGTATGCTGTGGTCAGACACATCTCAGATCCTGAGATCCAGATTTCTGGCAGCAAACAGAACAATATGTACAAAAAGCACCTTGTGCACTTTGTAGTGCATTAGTACAGTGGAGGATCTATCATACTGTGGGCCAGTGGTAATTTTGTTGACTAAAACTATGATGAAAATATTTAATCAAAGGCCTGTTTTACACATGATACCTTCATGGAAAACTTCAGGGAGCAATGACTAAAATGGTCATAATTTCCAGTAGCTCCACTGCTGAGGTGACCTGAGCAGAACTGAGCATAAGGGAGGACTCTGCACCATCTAGACTGGACCAGCCTTATGAAATGCTATGGGAGAAGTTTTGACAAATCAGGGTTGTATGAAGTATTGCCTGCAGGGGTGCCAACAGATATGATCTATTTCTTAGATACTTTCATGATTTCTGTGAATGATTAGGAAGTGTGCACCAACCCCTGGTTAGCAGCAGACTCTCCGAGGTCCTGGTAGAAGATAGAGGATGAGAGGAGGGTGCGAGCGTCGTTGTCCTCCTCCTCTAGATTCCCTAACTTTGCGTTGGCTTTCCCATCTGTACAGATAATCACCTTCAAGATCAGCAGGAATAGCAAATCAATATTTTACAGTTGAAAAGAGAACAGTGAGATTAATTTATATCACATACATTATTTTTAATAATTTAAAGTTTTGTAATAATTTCAAAATTCAGTCTGAGTGAGAAAGTTTAGTGGCTGAAGATAACCTGGTTGAAAAAATGATAGACATTTTTCTTCTACATCTGTATTAGAGATCCACCAGATCAGGCTTTTCCTGGATGATGCCGATTTCTGGTTTTTCTTACATTAAAGATTTTTTTGTCAGAGCTCATGGTTTTGAATGCAACAGGAAAAAAAACTACAAGATTTTCCTTATTCAGCATTAAAGCATCATTGCCTGACCTTTAATCTCGTTTTCATTTAACTTTTGATGCATTTGATGAACAAAAGACCAAAAAAAAACCAAAACGTATTTAACTGAGCAGAGATGATCACGAGAAAGTTGGTTGATTATGATTTCTTTGATGCATCTATAATCTCTATACTCCCTTTTGATGAGCAAAAAATCGGAAGCACGAACTCCTTAAGAACCGTTTTGTTTTAAAACAATGTTGCACTCAGTATGGTTGGATTATATAAATATACATATTCATGCATTCCCAAATGCTAAAGACCTTGTGAAGACGGTGCTGAAGCTGGTAAGAGAGAGTCATGGTCCACAGTGAAACAAACCCTGTACGAAAACATGGGCTGAAAGGCCACTCAGAGAGGAAGAAGAAGAAGTCATTTTCTACCGCTTATTCCATAGTGGGTCGCGGGGGAGCTGGTGCCTATCTCCAGCAGTCTATGGGCGAGAGGCGGGGTACACCCTGGACAGGTCGCCAGTCCAAGCATCGTTACATTTGGAGTAAAAAGGGGGAAGCTTGTAAAGCTGAGAATATGTGAAGTTCAGGGGTGGCAGCATAATGCTGTGAAGATGTTTTGCTGCAGGAAGCACTGGTGCACTTAAACTAGATGGCATCATGAGGAAAAAACGTTATATGGATATATAGAAGCAATGTCTCAAGACATTTTTTTTTTTTTTTTTTTTTTTTTTTTTTTTTTTTTTTTTTTTTTTTTTTTTTTTTTTTTTTTTTTTTTTTTTTTTTTTAAAAAAAAAAAAAAAAAAAAAAAAAAAAAAAAAAAAAAAAAAAAAAAAAAAAAAAAAAAAAAAAAAAAAAAAAAAAAAAAAAAAAAAAAAAAAAAAAAAAAAAAAAAAAACCAAAGGAGTGTCCTTTTTAAATTTGGAACCATAAAAATTTTCCGAAAGGTTTTTGGGTTTACAGGGGGGGAAAAAAACCTGCTCCCTCCCCGAAAGTGGCGTTACTAAAAAAGAAATTGTTGAAAGGGACCACACTCCCCTTCCTAACAATACTATATGGTGATTTAATGGATCTAAAATTTGCATTGATCTAAATTTTAATAATAAATGTACCTGGAAATTGAACGTGATGAGTCCCACTCGAACTTCAGGCTGTTGGTCACTAAGTTTCTGAACACATTGCAGCACAGCTTCTTGGACAAACTGTATTTGTTCCAAAAAATGTAAAATAAGAATCCAGTTTTGAAATCATTGGATTTATAGGCTTTTTAGTACCTTTAAAATAAACACTGACAGATCCATCAGGATGTTATTAACAACTTTCATTAAAGGCAATAGAGAAATCAGAAGATAATTCACCTGGAGCCTGGACCTGTGGCTGTTCTGGCCCGCTTCCTTAAATAAAGTAGAGACACCACATGTGGATTTCAATAGCTGCCTGATGGGACCATGAGTAAAGTCTTAGTTCAGGTTTTTTACCTTGGAGGTGATGCTCATAGAGCCTGATGAGTCGATGCAGAAGAGCAGCAGAGAATTAGAACCAGACAGAGGATGTTCATGAGGGTTTAGCAGAAAGAGCTCATCTTTCTGGCCATTTAGAGGACACTTGGACAAACTGGGAGGTCTGGTTAAATCCCCAAACTGACAAAAGTAACACACCTTAACCTGCAACATAGCAAAGACAGGAAGGTCCAATCACTCCGATTCCATCAACCAATCTATAAGTTTAGCTTGAAAGTCATTAAGAGGAAATGTGGAAACCTTGCAAATGTATTCACACCCCTTCAACTTTTCCACATTTTGTCACTTTACACCCACAAGCTTCATTGTGTTTTCTTGGGACGTTTGTGACAGACAAAGTAGTGCATTGCTGTTAAGTGGAGGGAAGATAATTGTCCTGCTGGAAGGTGAACCTCCACCTCAGTCTCAGGTCTTCTGCAGCTTATCACAGGTTTTCTTCCAGGATTGTCCTGGATTTAGCTCCATCCACCTTGCCATCATCTCTGACCAGCTTCCCTGTCCCTGAGGAAAAGCATGATGCTGCCTTGACCATGCATCACCATGGGGATGGTCTATTCAGGGTTGGGTGTTAGTTTTCTGCCATACTTTTGTTTTGCATGCAAACAAACAGTTCAATTGCACATCTTGTGGCTTTGTTGTTGCCACCCTTCCATAAAGGCCAGATTTGTGGAGTACATGTCTAAAAGTCATCCTGTCGACAGATTCTCCCACCTGAGCTGTGGATCTCTGCAGCTCCTCCAGAGTTAGCATAACCTTCTTGACTGCTTCTCTGTTTAAAGCTCACCTTACTCGGCCTGTCAGTTCAGGAGGACATCCATGTCTTGGTAGGTCTGCAGTTGGTCCAACCTCTTCACATGTTCTATCCTTAACATGTCTACTGTGGTCCTTGGTCTTCATGATGCTGGTAGTTTTCTAATGTTCTCAAACAGTTAGTTAGACTTACATCCATATATCCACTGTTTTATCAGGATCTGGCCATGGGGAACATGTCCAGTAGGAAACCCCAGACATCCCCCAGCAACATCCTTCAGCTCATTCTGGAGGATCCCAAGGTATTCCCAGGCCAGACTGGACATGGAATTCTGGGTCTTCCCGGGGTCTCCTCCCAGTTGGATGTGCCTGGAAAACCTCCAAATGGAGGCACCCAGCAGGCATCCTGACTAGATGGCTTAACGACTTCAGCTGATTCCTTTCGATGAAGAGAAGCAGCGGCTCTATTTCCAAGTCCCCCGAGGATGACGGCGCTCCTCAGCTCATCTCTACAGCTGAGTCCCCACCTGGAGAAAGCTCATTTTGACCGCTTGTATCAGAGATCTCATCCTTTCGATCATGATCCATATCTCGTGACCATAGTTGCGGGTTGGAATGTAACTGGACTGGTAAATGGAGAGCTTTGTGTTTTGGCTCTGCTCTTTCTTCACCAGAACAGATTACTCAGATTAAGCTAGTATTTATTATTCTTAAAATTAAAGGTAGTCGGTAGTTGATGGTAGTTGGTTGCACTTGATTTTATTTTAGGAGTATCAGAGAAAAGGGGGCTGGTTAAAGATGCCTGCCACACTTTTCAGGTTCATTTTTGTTCTGCTTTGTCTTGGTCTATCACTTAAAATCTCATTAAATATAATTGAGGTTTGTGAGTACAGCTGAGGTGATGGAAATACCTCATCCTTCTGCCTGCTGTCCAGTACCGAGCCACACTGTGAGCACAATTTGGGCTCCCCATGTGTGGACCGCTCTGGAAAAACACAGGGAACATCATCAGGTACGCAAATAGGACGAAAAATCAAACTAGATGAGCGAAGCTGATAGGATTTACCAACCTCTTTCCTCTGAGAGCAATTTTCCTAAACTGATAAGAACAACATTTGGGTTTCCCAGCAGAGACTCCTTATCTGTTTAAGAGAACAGCAAAAACATATGCATGGAAATTTTCACCTCGTTGTATTTTAACACCTTGTCGCACGCCGTTATAATTACCTTTAGCTGTAGACAACGGTGGCTTGGGTGAAGGAGACATCTGAGGACTTGCAGGAGTTGAGACAGGTGAAGGTAACACCATCACGTACTCTGGTGTGAGATGCATAAATGAAGGTCTTGGAGGCAGAGTTAGGCCTGAGGCAAAACTAGGAGGATCAGTTTGGAGCTTTTTGGATTAAAAGTGCAAAAATACAGATAAAAACGTTTCTTACGTGATACGGACACGATTCCACTATCAGGAGGGAGCTTCTCCTTATCAGCTGAGCCTTCTGGAAATGTGTAGGAGTAGAGGTTGTCCATGTTTGATTCAGGTTCATATTTTGGTCGGTTATAGTCAAATGTCGGATTGTTGGTGTCGGAGGAGCCATGAGGATGTTCAGGGTGTTTGTAGGAATCAGTATTCGATGTAGACTTCACATATAATGGCAGAAGAGCTGTGGAAACCGTATAGAAGAAGAGTGTTAAAGGAATATTTCACAGCAAAACTGAACATTTAATTTATTTAAAAATAAATTCAGCTTATATTAAATACTTCTTATTATGTTCAGATCAGAAATTATTCCTGAACTGAATGAAATGCCTCATTTATGATGCAGGTTTTTCTTTTCCAGCTTGAGTTTCCATTGTTGCGACTTTCACACTTACCCTGCAAGTTTTCACATGGAAAGGCTGAATGTGGGGATGGAAGTGACCCAAACATTTAGTCCTGACTTATTGTGGAAGATCACCCACGGCTTTACGCTAATGTTCATGAAGGTCTTGTATTTAACCCTTGTGTGGTGTCTGGGTCTGTGGGACCCATTTTCATTATTTACTGAAGGAAAAATGATACAATTAATGTAAAATAATTGTAAATTTGTTTCCACTCATATCATGATTTTAATTAAGTGTTTGATTGTGAGGCATTAAAAATCACAAATGCAATAGGTCCACCAGACCCAGAAACATTGGCTGAGTGAAAACAATATGAACACCACACAAGGGTTTTAAAGGCTAAATTTTCGGCTATATGCAAAATTCAGTTCCCTGCATGTTGTTGACTGCAGCCAACTGGGCATTGATGGGCATTTCTGCAAGAATGGAGAGGGGTCAAGTTGATGTTTATGTCTTTTTGAATTTGGTTTATCGTAAACTGAGTTCCTTTTTTGGAAATGGGTGACCTTTTAATTATTATTATTATCTATTTCTACGTATGTTTCCATGTTAGAGTGTTTTTGTTAAGTGGTCTAAATGCCAGATGTAGCAGACTTGGCCTTCATCGTTAGTTGATGTTCATTCATCACTTTAGAATTGATGAAATATATTTGAGTGGAACTGAATTTATTGGTGAGGTGATTAAAGAACGCAGTTCACTGAGCAGTTGGTTTTTACAACCAAAGGAGAAGTCTTTTACTTGTCCAAGTGTAAATACCTCTTAATAAATAGACTGCTTCACTGCAGCGGCCATGCTCTGCAGAGGATGATCAAATCACAGACAAACATAGCTTTATTAGTGAGGAAATCAAAACAAACTTAAAGCACGGTGGTGGAGGGGTGATAATATGGGTTTGCTCTGGAGCTGCAGGATCACTGGCTTATTGAGGTATTCAAACTGGAATTGAACCACTTCACCTTGAGTATGTCGCCATGGTAACCTACAATGGAAATCTAAGCAGTTTGGAGATCAAATCCTTGAAAGCACACATCTCAACCAATCAATGTATGGGGGGGAAACAGCATCTCAGTTTTTCTTCTTGCCGGGTCATTTCCAGCAGAACAACCAGACTGATTACTTTAGTTTGTACCTCTTTGAAGCTGCTGAGCAGAAGTTAAATATTAAAGAAATAAAACAAGCTGTAAAAAAATCATATGGATGCAGGTTTAGTGTGATCTCTTAATGCCAGATATGAAACAGACTAACCCAATAACTGAAATATCCATGTATGAAACCAACATCTCTGTACCTGTCTTTTGAGAATATGCCATCACCGGAGAACCTGCTCCAATGGGAGAAGAAGCTGCCTGTGGTCTCCTGTGAAACACTTCTGGGCTTTTTTCCAGCTGTTCAGAGATCTTATGAGAAGAAGCAGCAGACTGCTGCACTTTGACTTTGGGATCTAGTGGTTGGGTTGGAGGAGGAGGAGGAGGGGTACGGGGACGGAGGTGTTTAACAGGAGGAAGGAGGGCTAAAAACGAAACAGAACAAAATATGATTAGAGCTATGCTTTTATTATTTCTTTATTTTTATTCAAGTTAAAAGCTAAACATATTAATAGAAAACAGCTCTTAAACACAGTCTCTTGTAATTGTAAGTGTAATTGTACTGTCTGGTGTTTCATCCCTCACAGCACGGTTCCCAGTTTGGAAAGTCAAGGAATAAATCTCACAGTTGAGTTTAGCAAAAGCTGAGATCCTAAAAGAGCAAATTTCTCCCTTCTTAAACCCTTTTTCACATTGTGTCTTGTTCAAAGCATATTGTTTTAGAACCTCACCCTGCAATAAACCTCTCCAGAACTTTCTCCCTGACCTGTCTGCTGTGGTCCTTGGTCTTCATGATGCTGTTTGTTCTCTAATGTTCTCTGAAGAACCTCTGAGGCGTTCACAGGACAGCTGCAGTAATAAATTACACACCGGTGGACCCTACTCACCAAGTAAAATACTTTTAAAAGGCTACGCTCACTTTGAGATTTTTCATGTATCATTTTACTTCCACAGTTAAATGTTACTTTGTGTTGGCCTGTCACATTTGGGACAAACTGCCGTGGAAAAAAAGTTTGACCTCTCTGATGAGAAGAATCAACCAGATTCTCACCACCGCTACCACTCTGTTGTCTACTACAGGTAAGATACTGGCTCCACATGACTATTCCACATAAGCCCACATCCACAACAGAAAAGGAAAACAAACGCTTTAGTAAAGGAAACACTAGATGGATCACATTGAGCAGTAAAGCTTTCAGACATCTCAGGTATGAACTCAAACAAATCAACCAGTGTTCAGATGACTTTTAAACAATTAGCAAATGTGACTCAGGAGTCACATGACTTCAGCTCAACCGACCAAAGTATGAAAAAAAATATACCTCCACAAAGGCTGACGGGAGCAGCTTTGTTTGTTACTAATCACTTAATGCATGTTGATACTTTACCAACCAGTTCCTCAACAGAAAAGATTAATCTACCAACATAGTTTCACTCCATGTATCGACAGTCTTAAAGCAAACTCAGGCTTATTTCTCTACTTATAACCTATAAAAGATTTGATCACGTTTTCCTAACTTTCTTCAGACATTGGATAAGTTTAGATGCTGGACATAATTAACAGCGATGTGGGTCTGTAAGACCCGAGTTTGTCTTTTACCCGGTCTTCTTCTAAACAGTTGATGGGTCCCTATCAGACCTTGTGAACTAAACAGCAGGTGGACACAGAAATGCATGCTTTTAAGATTAGTCCAGCTGGAGTTGAGTTACCTGAGCGTTTAGCAACATTGGCGGTGGATCGTTGGACTTCTCTCTGGCTCAGTGAAGGCGGTACATAAACAAACCCACAGGCAAATTCCATCGGGCTTCAGTCTGACAGGGACAGAACCGATACAGCTTTTAAAAAGCGAGGCGACAAGTTACATTTTTAACAGACAAAACAGGTCAAAGAGGTTCCCTCGTATCTATATATTAGTCACACTAATACCAGGAAACCCGTCAAGAAACAAAAAGACTCCAGGACCAGTCCATTCAAACACTGAAAAGTTTATAAAACCAGAACTCACAAATGTTGATCTTTGTATAGCAGAATCAGGAACATAAAATCATCCTCCCAGGACTCGGAAAAGTGTGAAATGTTGTCAAAGGTTAACTGCACCTCTGACATGTTGTCCAACAGGTTTCTCTGTCTTCAGAAGTCCTCCTCACACCACAGAGAGCAGTTTTCACCACACTGTACAGCTGAGCAGGTACTCAGATCTGTATCACAACCAGTTTTATTCCCCAGTTCTAACAAACAAGGAATTTGATTTCGTTCCACTTTGATCTCAGTAAAGACATTTTAAAAATATAATAGATACATAAGAAGGGAAATAAAGCTGAACGTTTTTTGTAAATATGTTTTTATACAGTAGTTTTACCAAAGAGGAAGACATGGTTGAAGTAGTGCAAATATACCTGGTATCGATCTGTGTACTCGGAAGAAACGACCCTTTCTCCTGACCTGAGGTGGTTCTCACACATAGACACTGATCAGAAGATGGTCCAGCAGAGACTGGACTTCCTGCTGCAACTCAGAAAGTTCAACCTTCCCCAGGAGCTGCTGGTCATCTTCTACACTGCCATTATTCAGTCTGTCCTGTCTTCATCCATCTCAGTGGGGTTTGGTTCATCCACCAAACAGGACAGGTCCAGACTGCAACGACCAATCAGGTCTGCAGAGAGAATCATCAGGGCTGACCTTCCCTCTATCCAGGATATCCGGGTCAAGGGTCAGGGAAAGGGCAGCTAACATCTCTGCAGATCCCACACAGCCTGCACGCAAACTGTTTAGGCTTTTACCTTCAGGTGGCGCTAGAGAGACAGTTTCTCCCCCCAGGCTGTCTCTCTGATGATCCAGGAACACCTCACAGCCTCAGTAGTCAGCTACTCTGACTAAGTATATTTGCATATATCACAACCTGCCTTTCTTGTCTGTACATACACACATGTATATACTGTTCCTTTTATGCTTTCTTTAATGTTTCCCTAAAGTTTATTAATTTATTGCCTGTATGCTGTGACCGCTTGAAACCAAAGTCAGATTCCTTGTTTGTGGACACAGTCTTGGCCAATAAAGCTGATTCTGACTGGGGTGGAGGTTCACCTTCCAGCAGAACCTCCAGCAGAAGGTGGTTCTACAAAAAATAGAGTCAGAGGGGCTGAAAACATTAACATACCATAACTGTCAAAATTTTATTTTATTTTTGTGTAAAAAATTAATCTGGTAAACAAAAAACAAAGGGACATGATGCTCAAATGTTTCTGGGTTCATTTTTATTTCACAGATAATCATTAAAAGGCACGCACCAACATGTGAGAGGCAATTCAATGGTTTTATTGTGAAATGAAAGTCGTTCAAGATGTTGTCATCTGTGTGCTCAGAATACATATAGGGTAAACATTCACACTGCATGCACAGAGCATTGTAAACCAGCATCATACTGTCTTTAATACAGTGATGTGATAACTCATATATGGTAACAGACAATAAATATTTTCTCCTTATTTTTCTTTACAGGCACAACAACATGCAGAAACAGACTCACACATGTACACATCCAGCTCAGACAGTACATTCTTGATTTTATGAGTTCAAAACTGCAAAAGTAAGTTAAAATATTAAGGCCTTAAGGTTAAAATCAGTTGGTTGTGGGTCTGCACCTGACATGAACATCTTCCATCAGAAACATTAATAATGTGTTGCTTTTTTTAAGCATAAAAAAACAAGTTGTGAGAAAAAAACTCAGAAGGTCACTCAACAACTTCAACATAATTTGCAGGGTAGAAGCCCTCCTTCCCTCCACTCAGCACCCCTCGACACCAGCCTTGGTCGTCTTCCTCCTCCACCTTCAGGAAGATCTCACCTGCAAACAAAAGCTGTAGTGTTCAGAGAGAGCACATTTTCTTTAACTCAATGTATTCAATCCTACTCAGATGTCAAAAAGGATGTATTTCATCGCATAAAACAAAATAGTTTCTGCTGCTAAAATCTGATGCATTTTGTTCTATGTACAGAATATTGTGAGCTTTATTGGTTGTAGATAAGGGGAGCAGACGTTTGTGCAGCCACTCTTGGGTCAGGAACCATGTCTTTACTTCAGTCTTCATGTGCTATGATGCAGGGTTGATTTTCTTCCATTTTTTAATGGAGAAAAGTTTCAACATTTAGTGATTTAAAGGATATGATGGACAACTTGGCTGCTGAGGAGGCAGCCCGCTGAATGAACTGGCCGAGTGAGGATGCAGAGAATGCTGCATGCTTGGAGACCCAAACCCGACCCAGTTACACCAGTTCTGCCAGGAGGAAAGGCCCAAAATTCCATCAAACTACTGGAAGAAGCTTGAGAAAAGAAACCCTAGTCAGACCGTCTAAAATATAATTTTTAAAAATACAGACGGAATGTACAGTATGGGAACTAAGAAATTGTCTTATAAAAAATTGTTCTCTCATTATTGGGTTTTTTAGCAAACAGAAATAATCTTGGTATTCCTGATATAAAACAGGAAAAGTTCAATCTGATTTAATGTGAGACTGAGAAGAAAGGTTGTGTATCTTCCTAATTTAACAAAGGTAAATCTGGATTCAGCTGTATATGAAACGATAAATAAAGAAATTAAAACAGTAAATCAATGACTTTTGCATTCAGCAATACTACATTTATCAAAGTAGACCAGATGTTTGAAAGGCAAATCATTTTAAAAGATAACTTAAAGCATGATGTACAAATACTTTTTCACGTTGGCCAGAATCGACAAGTCAAAGTGTATTAGGAGCAGAAATCATAGCTCTGATAGATGTTCGCATAAAATGGGCTCCACCATTTCACTGCCAGCTTTGGACCATGAGGTAAACACAGAACTTATGGGATCATCTGTCATTTTGTTTAAAAAGTTTAAAACTTTAACACAGGAGTGAAATCCTCCCTCTTCATGTTTCACCTGATTTAAAGGACAACTCATCGCTCTCCTCTCCCACGTAGTCATAGAGAGCTCTCACCTTCACCCCGCCAATCATTACACTACAGCCAGGAAATATGAAAAGAATCACCTTCGAAATGTTATCACACATTAAGAAAAACATTATAAACTGATGTTTATAATCACTTACGGCCGACTTTCTTTTCCTTTCTGGTTTCTTCTTTTCCTCTTCAGTTTTTTCACTGGCGGGACCCATTCCTGCATGACATCGAGTGAAAAACATAAATATGAAAATATGCTCTACTGGCATAATAATCCACCAGCATCACTGGCTAAAAACCAGTCTCATCCTTTCACAATAAAACATGCAGCAGCTGCAGGCTGGAGCTCACAGATCGGCTTCTTTTCACTCTTCATTACACGAGATAAAAACTGGCTCTGAGACTCGAGTCTCAGACCACGAGTCCAAGTCAAGTCTGAGGTCTTTCATTTTTGCAACTCGAGTCGGAGTCTCAAACTCCAGCTGGTTTTAACCGCCTTCCATGGCCCACTCACTCCCCAGACATAAATCCGATTCTGGACGATATAGAAAGATGAGGAAAGGACAAAGGTTCTTCTCTTGGGTCCAGTAATGTGACTTCCCACAGTTTTTTCCCCACTGAATAAATCTTCTCAACTTGAATAAAATTTTCAATCATTTTAATGCATTTTATGAATCTTTACCAGGAGCAACTACAAATAGGGCGGGTGCTTTAGACCATACTGCTTGGTGACAACAATGAGTTAAATGTTCTCATCAGCAGCAGAACATTTATTCACTTTGTGTTAAAAAACGCTGCGGGTACCTGAATCTTTGGCCAGTCAGTCGGCATGCCGGGACCTTGGTTGTTCTTCCACCACTTGAGGTCGTCCTGCTCGTCGATGGACATCAGGGTTTGATGGAGCTCGCTGTAAACTGCTTTCACACTGAAACAAAGATGAAGAGGAGATGCTACAGCATAAACCTTCTAGAGACAAACCAGCAGGCAGATAACTTCTCACCTCTCATTGTTGGTGATGTCCAGGTGTCTGTGGATGGAGAGGAACACTTGCTTCAGAAAGCTGATCCTCTTCCTCTCCTCCTCCTGCGACTGCTCAAAAATGGCCTCCATCTCCTCCATGTAGCGAGGTGTGTAGGACGTCAGTTCCTCCAGAACTTTTTCATACCGATCTCTGGCCTGCAGACGGTTCAGGAAAAAAAAATCCTTTGATGATAAACAGTCGAGTATTCGCCAGAGGAAGACCTTCTGTTTTCCTCTAACGATGGATTTAATTTGTATAAATCATCTAATGTTCCCATGCTGGTCTCCATAAACACTGAACACAGTAACAATAACAAATGTCCATACAAGGAAAATGCCTGGGGCAGAAACTTAAGGTTGGGCCTCATGCTTAGAGCTTCTCAGGGGATTAAATATGACCACATGCAGCTGGTAAATCAAGCTGCAATGTAGATGTCTCACATAGATGTTTTCAATCAACGATAATAAAAATAAACTCATTTTCTTCCACACAGACAGAAGAGCTGCTGTTTGTTGATGTCTGTCCTCACCTTTTCTTTTTCCTCTGCAGCTCTCTCCTTGGCCTCTCCGAGCTTCAGCTTTTTCTCCTCACTCAGCTCAGCGTTCTCGGTTGCTTGCTTCTCCTTATCCTGGGCTGCTTGCTCCCTTTGGCAGGACTTGTGGTACGCGACACGGACCTTCTCCAGCTGCTCAATGCAAACAAAGACAGATGCAACAAAAATCGTTTACAGAGTCATACATGTGGGCCTCCTATAGGAAAAGCTAAATATTCTTTATATAACAGATCTGTTCTGGGGCAGGACTCATTACTCTGATTAAGAACAACAGTAAGCTAAGCGTCCCAATATGTGAATCATTTGATGAAAGAGTTTATTTTCGGGATAAATCAAGATTTTACCAGATTATGTTACTTTACCTTCAGGCTTAAACAGTCTAACAGCTATTATTGCTCCTTTAAGTAAAAATGTACCAAACCTAACACACTTGAATGTTTCCATATATCTAATATTTATATTGTAACAACATCTTCAGTCTCTGCCTCAAGCGCAGGAGTTTAAGTGTCTTGTTGTCCTGCTGATGAGCGATGGTAGGATAGAGCAGGAGGAGAACAGACAGACTGGAGCTTCGTCTGCAGTAATCTGGGCGCTGCTCTGGTCTGTTGTGGTAAAGAAAGAGCTGATCCAAGAAGCAAAGCTCTCCAATTACCGGTCCGTCTACGTTCTGACCCTCACCTATGGTTATGAGATATGGTTCATGACCAAAAGAACGAGATACCAGATACAAGCGACCGAAATGAGCTTTCTCTGTAGGGTAGCTGGACTCAGCCTTGGAGATGGGGTGAGGAGATCCGCGATCCGGGGGTCTCAGAGCTGATGGTTCTCCGCATCGAAAGGAGTCAGCTGTGGTGGTTCAGGAACCTGATCAGGATGCCTCCTGGGTGCCTCCCTTTGGAGGTTTTTTCGTACACGTCCCACTGGGAGGAGACCGCAGGGAAGACCCAGAAGTTGTTGGAGGGACTATACATCGCAACTGGTCTGGGAACGCCTTGGGAATACCAGGAATGAGCTGGGGGATGATGCTGGGGAGATGGATGGATGGATGGATGAGGAGGCGACTGTGGTTCAGTAGGAAGAGTAGTCGTCTTGCAATCAGAATTTTGTGGGTTCGATTCCAGCTTCCTCCTGCCATATGTCGATGTGTCTGCTTAACCTCAAGTTGTCTACCGATCTGCGTATCGGTGTATGAATGTGTGAGCGTTAGTGAGTACGATTGGGTGAATGTGGCTCTAGTGTAAAGCGCTTTGAGTGGTCTGTATGACTGGAAAGGCGCTATATAAGTTCAGGATGGATGGATGGATGATCAGAAACCAGCTTCTCTGTGTCAGATGAAGAAGTTAAGGGCGATTGTGGATCAGTGGGTAGAGTAAGCGTCTTGGAATCTGTAAGTTTTGGGTTTGATTCCTTCTGTGTATCGGGTGTTATTGGGTGAATGTGGGCCTAGTGTAAAGAATTATGACTAGAAAAGTGGTATATAAATTGAATTAACTGACCTTTCAGGTCAAATTTTCCCACCACAGCTTTAATGAGAACCAGTCTGAGGCACAAGTGAACTAAACTGCTGCTCAGGGTTAGGGTTAGGCCTCCAGAGGGACCCCCAGATCTCTTGATTTGTCACACAGTATATGGCGTAGATCTAAAAAACATGCAAAATCAACACAGAAAAGCCACAACAAATTTTCAAAACAACAACCATATTACTGTGAAGTGGCAGCAATAACCTGACATGAAGTAAAAGACCGACTTGTAATCAAGCACAGCAGCAAAAAAATACAGAATACTGCAAAATTATAAACACTTCCTGGACATTTTCAAATTTTTTCACATTACAACCAAAGCATTCAGAGTATTTCAGAAGGATTTTATAGGATAAACCAAAGCAATGCATAATTTAGCAAGTAAAACTCCTATTTTTACCTTTGCTCCTACAGTGTCTAAATGGTGAATTCGAAAGAAAATGTAATTATTTCAAATGCTGTTATCTTTTATCTATTTAGGTAAAACGGGTAAAAGACCTGACTGAATGTTATGTTCACATTAACAGCCAAATATCTGGTGAGTTTTGCATAAAACCTTCAGCTGGCTCACCTACATCTTCAAAAACGAATTAAGGAACATGAAAACAAGCAGAATGTCCAGGTCCGAGCCCAGCTGAAGCATCAATGAGATGCATATGACCAGACCTGGTCCAGAGATACTCACAAGTTATCCCCTGAAGTCCAGTGTTTCTTCTGCAGTGGTTTTAATGCTGTGCCTGAACAAGTTGTATTTTCCTGTCCAGTGTAAAGCTATTTATTATCTTGGACACGCAAACTCAACAAATGGGTTAAAATCCCAAACCTGAAATCAGTTCTCACTGGGATAACATGCTTTAAATCAACACTAATGTTGCCTCAAAAGGTGGTTGGCCACTTATTTCACCGACAGCCCTCCTCTGCACTCATGCACACATTCATACTGATCTGCATGAACGGCAACAAGAAAACGCTTCCAAAGCAACCATTTCTTTATCATCAATATAAAAACAGCCACCTGGATCTTTCATGGCTCTTTGCGGCATCAGATGTAACAACGAGGCTTAATGTCTTCATCGATCCCACTGCAAACCTGTGCTGAAAAAAGCATGAACTTCATAAAGATAAATGATCACCACCAGTTTGGCCATGGTGGTTGATTCAGGATGCTGCTTCTACATCTTTTAATAAAAGCACCACATGATGCAATTAAAGATTAATTTCTTGTTTTGATCATCTTAATTTATTATTTTTAATATTTGCAAATGGTGTCAGTCTGTTGCAGCCTCTCAGGCATCAAAGCTTTCCAGGTTCTCCACAGGATGGGAATCACTGGCCCAGAAGATGTTTTAGGCTTCCTTGCCAAATCTTAAGTGAAATAAGGTTTTCTCGCTTATATTTTTTCTGTAACATTATCATAACATTTTCTGTAGCATCCAGTTAACAACTTGAGCTACATGTGGCATTTGATAGAAAACGTGATTCAGTAAGCTAGTTTTTGCAAGTTTTTGTTAACTTTAACCAATTGCAGCAGATTTCTTGCTTCTTTAGAGTTTGGGATAAATTATGGGAACTTTTGCTATCTGGCTATTGACTGTGGAAATATGTAAGGATGTTAGAAGGTTAGAAATTTTGTCAAAGAGCACAAACAAGCAAACACACTGCTGGACCTTCTTTAGCTTTTTGGACCAGGGTTTCTGTGCACGTGAGAAACTGGTTTTGTTGTCGTAGCTCTCCTTGAACCCGCAGAAGAGTTTCTTGGGGAAGCTCTCCCTCTGCCAGGTCTTCACCCGATCACCTTCCTCTTCAGCAAGCGACTGAGAGATGGAGGAGTGGAGGGCGGACAGACGCTCAGTGGAGGTGAAGAAGCACTGCCACGCCCTCATGAGGGAGCCATAAAGGGGCCCTGGGGGAGCAGAAAATAGCAAAGAATGAAGAGCATCTCATGGAGGTGAGTCACGGACTGAGGAGTGGCAGGAACATTTTTACTAGGGGACGTGTCTGTTTACGGATCTGCTGTCCTCTGGAAAAACTCACATGACTGCTTGGAGAAAGTTGGTGGTGTGTGAAATATAACAGTAAGGCTACATTTACTGTTACCAGTTAACTTTATTTCCTTTACTCTCTGCTCTACTCAGGGGAGTTTATAGGGCTCAAAACAATTGGGGGGGTTCAGCCCCAAAATCCAAAATATTTTTGATTTCAATAAACAGTTTAGAAGTAATTTAAAGTTAAAATAATATAGGACATATTGTACCAGTTCTCTGTCTCGGTTTGGTTTTTTTGACTGAATGTAAAAATTTTTGTGAATCAAACAAAAAAAAATTTGCTTAAAAATTTTTACTTTTTTTTTGTTAGAACTGAATGAAGGACAAGGAGAAAAGTTTTGGCCTGATGAAAAAACCATTTTGCTGAAGCAAATAATGACACCATTTTGAGGTATTTAGAAAAAAACTTTATCTGAATTTTTGCTGACAAAAGTTTTTCTTAAACTCAGATTTTTCTTTGGGCCAGATAAATGTGCTTCTTTTGTCATCGACAAAATGACCTTTTTAAAAAGTTACATTCTCATCAATGTGTTCCACTCCTGAGGCTCCATTGTCTTTATTCTTTTTTTCAAAAAAGGAAGCTGGTATAAAATTGATTTTCCCAAATCTTAGTCAGATGGGGAAAATCCTAAACACATTTATTTTTAATGCCAAAGCTTTTTGAAACATTTTATTTAAAATTTTTCCTTCTTTTTTTGAACCTGTTCCTTTTTCCAGCATCTTTTCAGCCTTCATTCCCCTTCTGGAGAAAATTTTGGCTGCTAAAAAAAAAAATGAAACATTTTACAACAGTCTTTTTTCTGCACTAAAAAAATGAGACATTAGTGGAGTTGTTACTATTAAACCCCTAAGAGAGGAAAGGTTGTAAAGTTGTGGTGTTTAAAATATAGCATAGAGCCTCATCCTGGACCTTATCAGTACTAATATTACAGTTATTAATAACTGTATACATATGGTATGTATGTCTCACCTTCAGTAAACTGTAACCCTTGTTTAATTAGTTTAGTTTATTTAATATTTCATGTGTAATTCAGAAAATAAAATAGTTAGCTCACAGAGAAGGGTTTTACTGTTTTCTTCATCACAGAGAGATCATTTCACTTTACCTGGAGCTCAGGTGAAAGTCCTCTCATCATGACCCTGAAGATGCTCATTAGAGTGAACCTCCACCTCATGTCTTGCTGGGTGAATCAGTGATTATCTGTAACTTACAATCAGCCCATCCTGAGGCAGCATTCAGGTTTTACTGCTATCTTCTCCTGGGTTATACCGCTCTGCTTCCACCTGTTCCTGAACACACCTACCAGGCTGCCTCTCTCCAGTTGGCTCCATGGTTGCTCTGAAATGAACTCTGTTTGAGGCGCTCAGTGTAACTTTTCAGGTAATGAAGGAGGCAGGTTGACCTGGAGTGAACTGCTGTTCTGGACTTATCCAGAATTGAGTCCGTCTCTGGCTGTGCGCATAGTTTTTTGTCTTCTCCTTTTAACTCATTGTCAGGTTAGGTGGAGCGGGACGTGATTATATGGAACATAATTGGAAAAAATCGGATTGTTTTTAAATAAAAATGTGAAGTCCAACACCATTTTGTGGCTGCATCTTTTTAATACTTCTACATTTCTTCTACAAGAAGTCTGGGGCTGTTCAGAAAACATCTGAAGCTTCAGGCCCGGAAGCCCAGATCTAACTACACGCCTGGCTCTACTCTCGCTGTGCTTCAACAACTGGTGTGTCTGAGTCAGGCTTTGCCGCAGTATTACTGCAGCTTCCCTTAATCTAATAGGCCAGTCTACGGTGTCATGCAAAAGTATTCACACCTCTTTTCTTTCCATTTGGTCTCGTTACAGTCACAAACTTCAGTTTATTTGCTTTTGATTTTTAATGACAAGTATGACTTAATTGGGAAGAAGGTTTTTAAGCATTTCTAGAAAAAATAGCAATAGCAACAACTAATCTTTCTACAGATTCAAAGTTTAAATTAGGCCTGGACTTTGACTAGACCATTCAAACGTATTAATGTGCTTTAGTCTAAACCAGAAGTGGAAAACTGCTGGCTGCAAGTTTTGGTGCCCTTGTTCATCATACATGAGACCTCTGGGGATGTGATGACATGATGAAGAGTTAATACAGCATTTAATTTAGCTGCATTGCAGGAGGGACACATCTAAATTATGCAAGACACCGACCCTTGAGGGCTGGAGTTTGCCATTCTTAAGGTGGTTCTCCTGCTGAAAGGTTGAACCTCCTCCTCAGGCTCAGGTCTTCTGCAGCCTCCAACAGGTTTTCTTCCAGGATTGTCCTGGATTTAGCTCCATCCATCTTCCCATCAACTCTGACCAGCTTCCCTGCCCCATACTGAAAAAAAGCATCCCCACAACATGATGCTGCCACCACCATGTTTCACAGTAGAGAAGGTGTGTTCAGGGTGAAGTTCATTTTTGTTCCCATCTAATCAGAGCACCCTCTTCCACATATGTTCTGTTTGTTTTCTAATGTTCTCTAACAAACCTCAGAGGGCTTCACAGAACAGCTGCATTTGTAGTGATATTAAAACACACGATGACTCAATATAATAGTTTGGTGATTTCTATTTAAAGAAGGAATTGGGCAGAGAGAGAGGGGAGAAGACATGCAGAGAATACATGCAGCAAAGGTCCCAAGGTCGGGACTCAAACCCTGGAACCCAGAAAGTACTCCTGGATCAGTGCTTCTTTGTTCTCTTTGTGTCTCTGCTCTGTTCTCTTTAACCCCCAGTCGGTCGTGGCAGATGGCCGCTCACACAGAGCCTGGTTCTGGTTCTGCTGGAGGTTTCTTCCTGTTAAAAGGGAGTTTTTTCCTCTCCACTGTCGCTACATGCATGCTCAGTATGAGGGATTGCTGCAAAGTCAACGCCAGTGACTGTCCCTGTCTCTACATGCTCATCCAGGAGGAGTGAATGCTGCAAGTCACTGACTGGATGCAATCTGCTGGGTTTCCTTAGATAGAAAAACTTTTTATCCAATTTGAATAAATAACAGAATCTGACTGCACTGTTCAATGATTAAGATTAATTGGAATGTATGTACCTGACTTTTGTGAAGTGCCTTGAGACAACATGTGTTGTGAATTGGCGCTATATATAAACTGAATTGGATGGCTGCGTCGAGGACTAATAGCCTCAGCATCTGCTGCGCCTGCTCTACTTCTGCGCCACGTGCCGCCCCAGTTTGGTGATTTCTGAGTTCATGCACAAGATTTTATTTGGGGATGTCAGATTTAAAGGGGGCTAAAGACAAATGCAAGCCACAATTTTGAGATTTTCCTGCGTAACAAATATTGAAACGCAGATATTCTTTTCCCTTTTGCATCACAACTTTCACAACTTTACACTGTCAGACAAACAAACAAACTATCCTGACAGAGTACATATTTGGTTGTAACATGGAAAATGTGGAAAGACATTATAGACGTGTGAAAATATTTGCAAGGGCAACTGTAACTAATACGTTTCTTTGCAGATCAAAAATGAAACAAAAATATTATAGGATCTAACCCTCAGAAAGTACTTCTAGGTGAGGATCTAGATTTTATGACTGAGAGACCAAGAAGGAGCATCAAAAAGAAAACTAAAATACTTTAATCTAATATTTGCACTTGAATGTCTCACTTCCAGTTCAGACAGGTTAGGAGGGATGTTGTTTAGAAAGTTTAATACCTGTTTGTTCTGTTTAAGTCCCTGATATAAGAAAACATTACATCTGAAATATTCAGCAGCAACATTTTTACATGTAGAAAACAACATTTCATATATTTATTTGTTGTCCAGTTCTAACAGGAAGAACGTAAGAGGATATTTTATACAAACCACTTCTTATCTAGAAGGTATGATTTTTGAAACTTTAAATTTATGGACTATTTATTGCAAAATCTAACATACAACATTTCACCCAGGTAGAAATAAAAAAATTCCTCTTTGATTTGACATTTTTCTCAATTAAATTCAGTCAGTTTAGTGAAACTAGAATAAATACCTAAAATGCAGCTAAAACTAAATGTCATTTTACTCAAAGCTAATGACTAAAACTAAATAAAATTGTGTCAACACGGATTCAAACATTGTGGAAAACTGAAACCACGCTTTGCATGATCCAGTTCTGAGTCTGTTTTAGACAAAAAGAGGCAGAAAATGGAGTTGAATGAACTGTCAGGGAAGGTGAAGCAGGTAAAGTTTTGCCCCTGATCAGGTTTCATTTAAACTCTGCTGCAATTTTCTAAAATGATTACAGATGTTCCAGTTCAACAGAAAACAGGATGTCATTTCTACTTGATTGTTTGGGTCAGAATGATTAGGTGCACATGGTTTTTAGGCCAGTAACCACTCCAAACACAATTTTCCCTACTCACGAGAATCCATTATGGACTTCCACTTGCTGCTCCACTGGCTGAGCTGCTGGGCGTACTGTTTCTCCACCTTTGCTCTCTCCATGAAGCAGGCCATGATATCATTGCAAGCCTGGAAGGACTGGTCCGTTCTGTGCACGGTACGCACATAATTCCCTGGCTGGGTGGGAGAAGAAATGCAGGGGTTTTATTGATTGTAATCATCTTTGAGAATCACTCAGAAACATTTAGCTCTTATCAAGAATGTTGAATAATTCTCACCATCCAGAAGCTCTGCTTCTTGGAATCCTCGAGGGGTTCCTTCGGTAGGCTGGCCATTACTAGGAATGCCTCTGTTGAAGAAAGTAAACACCTCTTTATGTTATTTCAGACGGTGTCACGCTAATTCAACCCCTACTTTGTACAATGCGTCATCCTTTGGTCCCAGTTTACTTCCACTCCATACCTCCAGTGTTGTGCATGAATGAACATGTTCATCTATCTATCTATCTATCTATCTATCTATCTATCTATCTATCTATCTATCTATCTATCTATCTATCTATCTATCTATCTATCTATCTATCTATCTATCTATCTATCTATCTATCTATCTATCTATCTATCTATCTATCTATCTATCTATCTATCTATCTATCTATCTATCTATCTATCTATCTATCTATCTATCTATCTATCACAAAGGGACATAAACAGGCTATTAAATGGTATGAGAATTATCGCCACAACAAAGAAGAAAAATTGAACAAACAGAAGTTTAATAACTTTTAGTTTGTTTCTTGATAAAGATGAAGAGGCACAACACTGCCTACCCAGAAACAAAACTGTTGCATTTTAGTTTGTTTCTTTTGGTCGTTTTTCAAGTTTCCATTGATTGTGGTTCTGATCCACATGTGGACCAGCTGACTCCTGATCAAACCAAACAGTACTGAACGTCTCATGGAAGACGGCTTCTTTTCGTAACCGATCCAAACCACAAATGTATAAAAATGGCGACAGTTTAGGAGAACCAACAAACAAGGTGAGGCAGCTTTATTGGCAGGCAGATGAAGCTTGAAATTATGCAACAGGCTGAGAAATCGACACGCTGCCATGTGCAGGTACAACAGACCAACTTCCTCCTACACAGTCGTTCCTCCAGTACACCACTAAACATTTTTTTCCAGTACCGCCTTGATCCAACAGTCATATTTACACTGTACAAGCCACAGACAGGCTGCCTCAGACGGAGCGAGGGAAGCATTTCAGGGGAGGGCTGGAATTCACAGGGGTGGGATCTGCCTGCAGGAGTAGAACAGCTGCTCCAGCATTTCTTCCTGTAGCCTTCCCAAAATAAACAGCAGGGAAAGGTCATCTTTCCTGTTGCTCTGACTAACCCAAGGCCCAACCATCTCTGATTCTGACTAAACCTGCCATTCAACACACAGGTCATCACCACAAGACTCTTAAGTCAGAATGAAGCAGGAACAACTGACTGCATTAAAAAAATAATTTTTCTTCCACAACACAAGAGAAATTAAAAGAAGAGGAACGGGAAGGGAGATGCATGCACAAACATGCAAAGGACAGTCACGTTCAGGCCTATTTCTGTCTCTATGTTGACACATCGCTGGCTCACTAACTGGAAAGTGACTAACAGAACCATAACGCTCAACAAGCTTGACTGAAAGTCTGCCTCATCTAGGAGCTTTTACCCCTGGTCATGCCTCTATTAACAACCTTTCATCGGTTTTTCTGCAGGTTTAAACAGTATCACCTCAACCTAGAGTCATGCTCTGATTTTATCCTGATTCGGCTGTCCATGTGGATGACAACAAGCTGGGAAAAGTCCTGTGCAGTTCACATGTTCCTCATAGTCTAACATTTCATTTCTAGTAAAATCACTCACAACTCGAGTAAGAAAAAAAACAGTGACAGCTGAACAGTCATGCCTGGAAGCAACCATGACTTACATGTCTCTGAATCACCAGTGATTATTCAAGTGACCACTTGTTACTGCAGTTCAAGGGCTGCTTCATGTCTGTCTCCCCCCACCTCACCCAGCCTGCTTCCCCACCTCTCTACTCTCTCCCTGACCCACTTTTCCCTCGGCATCTAAAGTCACACATAGGCATGCCGTCGATCTAGTGGTGGGTGTCAGGCAGTCCGAGTGGAGAGAGAAGATTGAATGAAAGACATTAAAACTGTTGCTTGGAAATAACTTCCATGCTAATTGGTTGGAGGAAACTTACCCCACCTGCTCTCCTCCTCTGGCAGTTGCAGCTCGGGTTCAAACTCACAAAAACATCAACTTGTCATCTTTTTTCATATTTATTTCTCCATAATTTGCTTCTCCAACTCACAGTCTGTCTCCTTATCAGGCTATCCAGCTCTTCTGGCTCCCACTCCACTGTTTCATTAGAAACAACAGCTGGGAGAACCCCCCCCCCCTTCCACATCGTTGGCCGCCCCTCCTTCTGTTCCTCTCAATATGGTGCTAATGGGATGCCAGGCTTTTATTTTGACTGTTTGCAGCTCACATGGTCATGTCAGTGTGGCACACAGTCATGTGAGCGTATTAGTAGGTGTGTGTGACAGTCGAGGCGAGGGGGTTCCCATGTACCGCCACACTGACTCTGCTGTGACCTGCAGAGCGCCGTATGCGGTCACACTTTGTTTCAGAGGCCAGGATCCATCCAGAGCTACATGTTATTAAACACTGTAGCCCCTCCATTGCTAACACTACACCCACATGTCATCTTTCAGACGCATATGGCAAAAAGCTTTAACGGTTGAGGTTTTCCAGTGCTGCATATTCAGATACAGTCTTGTTTTACTGTTTTCAAACCCCTCTAAATGTTGATTTTGTGATTATTAGGATTGTCTGTAATGGAGCAACGCAAACACAGGGCAGAAAAATACATATTTTAGCAAGAAAAATCTGAAAAGTGTGGTGTGCATTTGTGTAATGATCAAAATGCGGTCCCAAAATGACACAACCTCTGGGTAAAGATTTATTAACATTGTAGTTTCAGATGGAGTCTTCAACAGCCAGATGTTTCTTGTTCTGGGAGGGTGATGAAATGGTTAGACCCAAACCAAACCAAAATGTTTTCAGATTGAAGAAGGAATTAAGATTCATCTTCTCAAGGCTATCAGGAGAGCTGCTGAAGGTAAAACGATAGGCGGCCAGGGTAAAGAAGTCCTCCTGATGTTAGCAGACTTTAGTGGGGGAGGCTGTTAGGAGGGGGGAGGGGACAATATGATGCTTTACAACTGAAGAAGAAAACATGGGGATGGGTTAGCTAAAAGATCAAAAATCCTTCATCCAAAAAGTGAGTTGCAGAACAGGTGTAGACAATCAGAGAGTAAGTTTCACATTTCTGTTCAGCCCACCTGAGTCAGTACTTGCAGAACCATATATATAGTTACAGCTGCAGGTCTTTGGGGGTTTATCTCTAGCAGCTTTAGACATCTACATCTACATCGACTGAAATGTTCTAACTAGCTTAAATTCATTCAGATTGGATGTAGAGCGTCAGCAACTTGCTTTAGCTTCTCAATTAGATTCATGTCTGGACTTTGACTGGAACCTTTTAACAGATGATCTAAACCATCCATTTCATCTCAGGCTGTATGTCAGGGTGGATCTCCTGCTGGAAGGTGAACCTCCACCCCAGTCTTAGGTCTTCTGGTTTTCTTCTAGTATTCTTCTCAAACTCTGACCAGCTTTCTGTGCCTGCTGATAAAAAAACATCCACACAGCATGATGCTGCCACTGCCATGTTTCATGGTTAGGATGTGCAGTGTTGGTTTTCTGTCACACCCAGGGTTTTTGCATATTTTTTTGCCAAAATGTTTAACTTTATTATATTATAAAATGTTAAGCCAACTGATCAAGACTAAAAGATTGTTTTACTCCATGAAGGATGTTACTCCCACATCATGATGAGAAGACCTTAAGTTTGAGTGGTCCACCTTTATCTGAGGTTCATTAAGTCTTTACGACGAGCAGTGAAGCTAATAGCATAAAATGCCTTGCAATTTAATCTTATAGATTTATAATATTTAATTACACAAAGCTAGAATCTATTTACCAATTAGGAACCTTCCGAAGGCAACTGGCTGCACTGGGTTTTATTTAGGGGTAACAGGGCAAACTGGGCTGAATAGGAAGGGATGTCATACATTTGGAGAGCTATGCATGATTTTCTTTCACAAATAAACACCATCTTGTGTTGGTTTGTCACGTACAATCCTAATTAAATGCACTGAAGATTCTAGTTGTGGCAAAATGTAAAAAAAAGTTTAAGGAGTGAGAAAACGTCTGTAAGGAAGTGTGGCTCACTGATCAACTTCCTGTTGAATCGTGAGCTTTTTCTTTTGAAGACAAACAAGAATGAGCTCAAAGATTAGTCAGCTCACATCAAGTGACCCAAACAATGTAATTTAAATGAAGCCACAGGGGTGGGTCTTGTTTTTCCTGTAAGGCCTTCTTCACTTTGACAGTAAAAGAAAGAAGAAAAAACACTTCGGAGCTTCATGATCACAGAGAAAAAAAGCTTCATTTGTGAGTTGCTTCCTTAAACTGTTCTCCATGATTGCAAACAGACATTCATCTACTTAACGCCTCACAGGCGAGTTTCAGCCGCTGCACGCATGCAGCCGGTGCACGCACGCAAACAAGCCTTCTCGTCTTTCTGCCCACCAACCCTGGCGCTGGGAACAGTTCTCAACCACTGCAGGGTGGAGGAGAGCTGCTGCCAAGCGACTCCATTTAAGCCAAACACCTTAAACTGTTTCATTATGTGAATGTGTCGGAGAGAGAAACTGGAGAATCACCACAGGGCAAGGGTTTATTTCAGTATTTATTTCAACACCTTAGTCTCTATCATGTTATATACTGTATTTTATTCAAAACAAAATTTATATATATTTATATACCTTTTATCTCTGCATACGTATGCTCATAAAGTATGTAGTCATGATGCATTACACTAGGCCTAAAAATACTCTGTTATTCATAAGGTGTAATGCATTCTACGCTACTGCTCAGTCCGTGTTCGCTCAGAGCGGCGGTCCATCGGCAGACAGCACTGGAGATACTCATGGTCATAGTTTGGTGCTCACATGGAGAACATAGGCCTTAAAATGAGCTTCACTGGGGTCGCCGCAGTATAGAAAGCATTTACAGAAAAGAACAAAAATTAAGCATAAAATGTCAAAGAATTTGTCCACACTACCTGGAAGACAGAGATTCTTAAAAATGTTCACATACCTAACATTATAATCTTCAGGATACTATATTTTTTTATTGTCTTTGCTGTCATTATCATCATTACATACTAGAGCTATAAGTGATGTGTGTTTTGCCCCCACAGTTAAATTTAAACTTGCAGGTTAAATTAAAGCCCAGGTTGGGATGTTCAGTATGGAACACAAACCATAATTTTAAGTTTATTTCAGCAAAAACCTGTGAAAAGTTGGTCTGAGCCCAAGATTTAGTGAAACCATTTGATCGTCAGGTTAGAAAACAGAAAAAACGAATTATTTAAGGAGCAGAACAAGCGTTTGTTTATATGGAAAAAGGAAGAGAAGGTATAAGTCAGGGAAAGCACATTATCAGACACGCTGACTCACAGAGAAATTTAGGCAAATAGAGAAGCAGAAAAAAGCCCTTTTTGATCACCGGACCTACACGAGGATACAACTTTGACCTTTACTTTCACCCCAAATCAGAGATAAAACGCTCTGAGTTCGCTCCAATGTTCTGTCTGGATCTGGGGAGAATAATGGATGAAA
Organism: Crenichthys baileyi; assembly: GCA_036173005.1. Lineage (NCBI taxonomy): Eukaryota > Metazoa > Chordata > Actinopteri > Cyprinodontiformes > Goodeidae > Crenichthys > Crenichthys baileyi. The sequence continues at coordinate 229,699 of JAHHUM010002704.1, read as the reverse complement.
AATCTCTTCCTCATTTTCTCAACGTTTAAAAACACCCTGACCAGTTTTACATGAATGATTGCTGTCAGCACTGAGTACAAAACAAATGTTTTCTTTTACTAATCCTGCTAAACATGTAATAGATATTTAAGGCTTGCAAAGTACAAACATACAAAGCTTATTGGGGGCATCCTTTGGGGCAATTCTGCAAATATGTGTGTTTATATATATATATATATATATATATATAATATTTTGGTCTATTTTTTTCTATCATTTTCAAACAGAATAAAAATATGTGTTGATCTGATCTGCTGAACTGCACAAAGCAGACGTCAGAATGAGCACGTCTCTGCTTTTAATAGAGTTTCTGCTTCAGTCACAGTAAATAACATTTTCCTGGGCGATTTGTCTGCTTGTCTTTAAACTCCAACTTAAGTTTTCTCAGCAGCAGCTCTGAGCAGCAGATGGTGTGAGAATCCATCTGTCGCTGTGCCTGGAGAAAAAAAATAAATGCTGAAAGTGTGTTTATTTTTTTTACACCACAAAATAGTGCGTTAATTAAAAGCCCGTCCATCAAAAGTTTAGAAACATATTTTCACTTATAAACCATCAACTCAGGACATTCTGACTTGTTTTATACTTATTCCATAAATTTACGAGCAGTGAAGCAAACACCGTCCACCAGATTTCTACCCCCTTAGGCTTAGCCTGTCGATGTCCACTGTTCTTCTCTTGCACATCTTCTGTTATTGATCATCTTTGTCAATTAGTTTCTCTCCCTTTTCTTTCCCCTCTGAACCATCCCTTCACTTTCTCAGTCTGTGTCTCGAGGAGACGTGGGGACATGCAAAGGAGAGGAGAGACGCCTGGGGAGAAAAGGAGGCCAAATCAAAGGATAAGAATGGGTGGACTTTAACTACAAACTAAATAGGGTTGATAAAATGCAATTTCAAACAGATGGAGAAATGATTGGATAACTAATTAGACTGTAAGGATAAAGAATGTTGAAAGGTAAGGATTGGTTGAAATAACTTATATGAAGCTAAAGAGACCCTTTGACTTTCCTTGATCATCCAGAACTTCTTTCAGGACCGTTTGATCGAGTCACCTCTACATCTCCCTGACCTGCTTTTGTCCTCCCTCACCTGTCAGTGAGTTTCTTGAGGGCCCTCTCGATGTTCATTCGATGCCCCACACGTGTCACTCCCAGGTCCAAGAAGTCGTCCTTAGTAAGTGAAGGGAGATGAGATCCATCTATCTCGTTGTCTATAAAACGATCCCTGTGTTCACCCAAATTTAAGAAAGTCAACCAGTCGGCAACGTCGTACTTGGTCCAGTAGGGTAGAGGCTTGATGGCGAAGGGTTTGGCAGGGGGAGGAGGGCTGTAGTGGGGATAGTTAAGACAGGAAGGGCTGGGTGGTAGATGCAAAGGGGAGGAGGCTCCAGAGAAGAAATTAGTCGGGGAGAGAGAGCGTGAGACGAGTAGAGGGTTTGGACTCGGCACACCAGATGGCGAGAACAGCGGGGGAGCTGAAGCGTGGTAGGGATCTCCAAGAGAGTGACCAGGAGACGGAGGAGTGAGGGGGCCAGGAAAGTCAAAGGGGTTACTGTAGATAGGTGTGGAGGGCAGGATAGGGAGAGAGGACGGCCTGGGTGGCGTGGGATTCGGCTGTTCGGTGCTGTAGATGAGAGGACTGGGAGCCCGACGCCTGGAAACCGAGGACCGCATCTCTTTAGAGGGACTACACTGAAAATCAAAAGTCTGCCTGCGCAACTTAGATCTGTGCTTAGGTGATGTTGGGTATGGGCAGTAGGTTGGAGAATGGGGAGGATGGGAATGTACCGGGGAAGTAGGCATCTGAGGAGAAGGGGATCGGGTCCAGTTGCGCTGAACTGGGACCTGAGGAGACGGAGAAACAGAAGGGGAGGCCGAGAGGTTGGGAGTCAGGATCTGTCGATGCTGCGGGGAGGAGGTTGGTAGTGGCGAGGTGGAGCGACCGGTTGGTGGGCTGTGGAAGGCATCAGTAAAATCAGCTGAATACCTGAAAGACAACATAAAACTTCATGTTGGTAACATCATTAATATTAACACAGAATAACATCTAATTGTATCTGATGGCAAGAAGCTAGGTTCTTACTCCCTATCCTCAAAAGATCTGAGCTACCTTTACTAATGCAGCTGAGGGATGGGGAGGGAAACTGTTCACCCGAAGTCAACCAGTCCATCTAATCCCCCTTGGTGCTGTAGGATCCGTTCACCCAACACAAGCTGAACTGATCTCTTTTATTCTAGATGTAACTTTGTGTTTTGGGCTGACTACTGCTGCAAAAGGTAAGCAGTAGTGCAACGGCTACTTTACGAACCCCGATCTGATATGGTCTTGATTTTAAATTACCATAAAATGTTATGTAAACGAGTAGAGACGCAGACAGAAATCTGCAGCTGACCGGAATTGGCCGATCTGCTGGTTGAAAACTGAAAAATAAAAATTTTTTATGATGCTTTTGCTGTGCAGAGCATGGTCCCCATCCCCCCCAATGACTGACTGGACAGGCCAATAAGCATAGAAAACTTGTTCAGGATGCACCCAATAAGTGACTTTTTTCTCTAAGCTCTTGTTCCTCCCCTGACAGAGAGACGCCCTGGGTAAACAGTCGTGTTGACCACGTCGGAATCCGGCTTCAACGCTCAAATTCACATATAAATGTTGAATTTCTTCTTGCATTTTAAATGTTGTCATGGAATGGTTAGTACACAATGATTGCTGATTGTCTTGCATACACTTCTTGCCAAAAGTCATGATTGTCACTGTAGAATATGATATTTTTAAGCTTAAAAACAGAGACACAAAATATTCTGCCTTGAAATAAAAGACATTTGGTTCATATTCCTTTTCAAATGAATTTTTATCAATAAATCCTTAATTAGGATATAAATTATTGTCAATGTTTGATGGAATCTGGAGCTTGCAGGGGTTAATTAAATGTTAACTGACAGGTTGGTTGAAAAAGAAAACTCGTTTTCAAGTGAATTAAAGAGGGGTGACATGCTGGGTATGCTTACTGTATGTTGGACTAGAAAACTGTGACTCTTGAAACTGTAACCACCAATATTAAATAAAAAGCTGTTTTTGAGGAAAGCCAAAAGCATAATCGCCAATAGAACAACGAGAGCAAAAGCGGGAGGCTGATGGTAACATCCCTGGTTTGAGGTATCAGTGAGGAAGCATGAAGATGTAAAGCTATTTACAAAGAAACAGAATTTTCTACATGTTGAGACATATCTGTGGCTCATTCAGGTTGTGAGAGAGAGACCAGATAACAGGAAGGCTTTATCATCTTAAACATATTTCATGTTTTATCCTCTAAAACATGAAACACCCTGGATGTGGCTTTGCTGGTGGCTTTCTGACAATCTTAGAGTCAAGATTCGGAGCTACATTTTCGAGAAATAAACACGGAGAGTGCTGTTTTAGTAATGCTAACCATGCTAATCGCTAACATAAGATCCTAAACTCATTTTACAAAAATCCTTTTGTCTTTTCTTAAAAGGATTAGTAAAACATGGTGCTGATATAAATAATTAATGACAGTTCCGGGCAAAAAGACTAGAAATACTGAATGTTATTGCTATTTTCTTTTAATGTAGTTCCTAATAAGAAGTTAGAATCGGCTAAATTGTTATCGGCAGGTCAAACCTTTCCAAAAACCCGAGATCAGAAATCTGCAGCACAATCCTGGTTGGTGCATCTCTATGAATAACCATCTAACAGTGCTTTACAACATTGTGCTAGCATTAATTTTGATCTCAGAGTTGTTACTATTGCAGAATTTAGGTTTCTGTCTTTTCCCCAGCTGGATAACCAGTCTGTTTCATTAAGGTCAGGACACTAGTTATCTACCACATTTGAGATATTGCTTGTTTTTAACCTGCCATCAGAACCTCACTGTAACCAAAAGAGTTTAGTGCTATTCCTTTTAAAATGCTACCAGAAAGTCATCCTGCATGTTAGAGGTCTATGAAAACAAACAAACCTATGCATGGCGGGTGACTTAGGAGCATGGCTCCAGTCATCCATGCTCTTCATGCCACTCATCTGTTGCAGCTTGGAACTCAGCTCATTGATGATGCTGGCTTTCACCCCAGAAAAAGGTGAGTGAAGTCTGCGACCCTCCAAAACCATACCCCCATGCTGGACTCCTGCTTGCTCATGTTCTGCAATGTCTCCCCAGACCACTGATCTAGGCTCCAGGGGCCTGTCTAAACAGGCAGCTAGGGCGGAGCTAAAGCCATCTTCAATTCTTCGACTCTGTTTGTGCTTTCTATCGTCAACAAGACTTCCATCTAAATTGGCATCTTCAGGGTGGCTTTGTCTCTGCAGCTGCAAAGGAGCCGGGTTGGTGCTGTTCTGCCTGCGTAATGCTATAGGCGGGCCCCTCCGTTCCACTTCCTTGTAATGAGACACCTTTGGAAAGACAGGGTTTGCCAGTTTGGAGGTGTGCACCTCAAATGTTTGGCCTCCCCTGTAGGCTGTGCAAGGATCCTGATGTTCACTGACTTTTTCTCCCTCGCCTCCAAGTCCTATTTTTTCTCCTCTCAGGCCACTCAGTCCCAGCATTTCTAGATGATGGTCACTACTGCTATGGCTGTCCAGCTCCTCAATTCCAGAATCCACCACTGTGTCTTGCCAGTCTCCACTCTTGGGAATACCTGTACTGGAATAAGTGGGATCGGTTTCTTTACTTCCTGTGCTAAGGCTCATTTTGGCCCCAGCCATGCTGTAATCAGAGGATGCTGGAGAGGTTGTGGTGGTTGTGGCTGCAGCAGTTGCTGTCATTGTAGTTGTAGCATAGGTCATGGTGGTAGTAAGGGCAGCTGTGCCTCTGTCCTGGGCTGGGGTCTGAACACCAACCAACGGGTCATTAGCGCTGCTGTAGTAAGGGTGTGAATGAGACGTAGGTTGGGGTCTGTGTAGTGATGTGACAGGGACAGCAGCTGCTGAGGTGGTGGTGGTAGACGACGGTGCAAATATTTGTGGGGACGGATACGACGGAGAAAGTGCAGACTGTGTGAGGTTGGCCACTTCACTGTCATAGGAAGTGAGGCTGGAAGCAGCAGAGTCACCACCTTGTGAGGAGGTTTGGGGAGCATTTGAGGGCTTGGAAGATGAAGAAGGGGGTGGTGGAGGTGGAGCAACAGACATAGGGTGTTGACCCTGGTGATGATGATGATGATGCTGAGAGAACTCCAGTGCTCTCTCATTCTTTCCATTAGCAAATTGTAAAGGAGGGGGCAAGGGATCTGCAAAAACAAACTCTTCATCTACATCTATTGAGGGAGCTGGTGGAGGAAGTACCATTAGTCCCAGGCCACCCGCCCCAGCTCTTGCTCCTCCCATTGTGTCATTAGTCTGTGATGGAGCTGTGGGGACAGTGTACTGTGGAATATAGCTCGTGTTTGGAACGTTTTCCATCTGCAGATAGGTAGGTCTACGGGGAGCAGGTTGGGTTGGTGGGGGAGGAGGCTGAACAGGCTGAGCATGTTTGCTTTCGTACATCTCCTTTTCTCTCTCTCTGCTGCTCTGTGGGTAGTACTGGGCTGAAAACTGGCTGTTTCTGTCCTCAGAGAAACGAACTCTAAGACCCTCCTTAGGTCCTCCCTCTTTTTCTCTCTCCACCCTTTCCCCACCTCCTCCTCCTAAGCGTAAAATCCTTGGTGACTGTGGCCGGCTTAAAGATGCAGGTGAGGTGGTGGCAGAGGGAGATCCGAGGTGGAGGGACACCGGAGAAGTGTATGCCGATTGTGTTGGGGTTGCAAACAGTGAGGGTGTTGGGGTCTGAATGGGTGTGGGGAAGGATCCAACTGTGGACAATTGCCGACCAAAGTGCCTCTCATCTCGGCGTGTCCTCCGGTCATCTTTTAGAGCTCGTTCTCTTGCAGCCAGTGCCAGGCCAAGTGGGGACGAGGGGTCAAGCACTTTCCCTGTTAGTGGGTGAATAAAAGTTGTAGGCTGGATACCATAGACTGAGGGAGCTGACTTGGGCTGCCCATCCTGACCAAGGATAGGTGAAGAGTACTCTGGAAGGCCAAAAGCTGGGGGCATGCTACTGGAATAGTTCATGTAGTTGTCTCCAGAAAACATGCCCTCATCTATAGACTTGGAAGGTCGAAGTCGAGGGGTAGGAACCTCCATTTTTGAGCTTTGCAAAGGCTGAACTTGGACCAAATGTGCTCCTCCTCCTCCCTCTCCTACTCCCCCTACTCCGCCTCCTGCCTCTCCTTGGATGTCTTCCTCTGATGACTGAAAGAAAGACGTGCTCTTTCTTCTCATGTCTCTTAATCGTTCTCTGTCCCTGCGCGTTCCTCCTCCACTAAATGTTGTGCCAAATGTTGAGGTATAGTCCAGCTTTTCCAGGTTTTGCTGTGAAGACACAGCAGGTGCAGCGCTCGATGAAGGCAAGGAATTGGGTGTAGTCGGTTGAGGTGGTGTGGGGGTGAGTGGTGAGGGTAGGCTTGTGCTGGAGCTGTCTGGGGCTGTGTTTCCAGAGGTTTCATCCTCTACATCCTGGGAGGGCTCTGCTTCCATGCTGCTACCCTGGCTGCTTCGACCACTACTGCTAGTGGATGGCGCTTTGACAATGATAGTGGGGATGGGGATGGAACTCTTATCTTTGGTTGCACCTCCTTTACCCCTATGTTGTCTCAGTCCATCCTCCACCTTTGACTGCTTAATCAAAGCTCCACGACCTCCGCGCCTTGCTACTCCCCTTCCATCTCCTCCACCTTGCTCCCGGTTGGGGAGTTGTGCAGGATGTTGTCCCTGTTGGGCTTTTGGCTTTGCACTTGTTGGTGGTGTGGCACTGCTGTATCCTCTCCTCAGCCCTCCCATTTTGCCACCACCTCTCCGAGGCGCCTCGGGCTCTCTTATACACAGTCCATCTGACTGCCTACGGAGGGTGGGAACCATGACCTGCTGGTTCATCCCGCCAGGTCCTCCCCTATCCCAGGCAGCCTGCGTAGGATGTGCTGGCTGTGAGTGGAGCTGGTAGTGGGTTTGAGATATAGGGGGAATTGGCATAGCAGGCCCTCTACCAGTGTAAGGGCCTGCAGATAAAGGTGGCTCTGGGGCAGACGTGTTAGGGGGCGGTGGGATGTCTTCTGGTCCTGGCACTGAAAGGCTGCGAGCCAGCTTCATAGCAGGTGGGTGGAGGTACTGCCTTTCTTCTTCTGTCACACCTATAGCCCAAAACACAAAGTTACATCTAGAAAAAGAAAGTCATATATCAGTGGTGATCTGTAGTTACCAATGGATTTTTGACGCATCATGACTGCATGTTGAGGTCCGTGGCCTGGTTGAAAATGAGCCTGGTTATAACCAAATCCTTGGCCAGTCTGCAGTATGCCGAAGGATGACTGCTGCTCATACGGTTGCTTCAGCGTGTTTGAGCACATTTAAAAAGAAGAGCAAACAAAACACCATAAAAATGTGTTTGAATGTAATGAAACATAATAATCTGATCCTGAATACATGTTCTCCAAAATAACCAGTTATTGTGTTCGCTGGTGATACTGACTCAGAACAAACAACCCTGGTAAGGATGGTTAAAAGTCGTTACATAAATGAATCTTTTATAGCAGTAGCATAATTACACTATAAAAATGTAGAGAAAGACAGCCTTTAATCTGAGATGTAAGATCATTTATGTAGATCATGTCTACAAAACAACTGTTGTTGGTGGTACACTTACTGGCACCCCTGTTGTCAATACATTGTGCAACCATCTTTAGGAAATAGGTCGCCGTTTTTAGTTTACTGGTAAAGTCCAGAAAGTTTTTTATTTTGAATTTCCTGGCATTTAATGATGCCATGCACTCTCAGGGTGCTTTAGTCAGGACGAGAAGCTGTAAATGCATGCTTTTTTCCGTGTTTCAGCACTGGTTTCAATGTTTTTAGCATTTGCTTGTTTTAGTTAAAGTCTAATAGCATTTAGCAAATGTTTCCGTTTGTATTAGTAGGACAGGAAATGCTTTTCCCAGGCATTCCTCCAGGAAAACTGATTGACATGTAAATAGCAGCTAATCCTTGTTATGGAGACTTGTTGCTGTAGCTCCCAAACACCGGTAGCTGGAGTTATTTATATTACCTCACTTCCCATCCTGCGTAATGTGGCAAGATAAAAATGGCTCCTTGTTCAGCCTAGAGGCTAAAAGAAATGGGTCTTATGTCATATTTTGGCCCAATGAAGAGAGATGTTGAAAATAACAAATTATCTGTGTTTTTGTATGTTTTAATAAAATTTTTATTTAAATGGCATGTTTCCTCTTCTATTTGGACAATTTATCATTAGTGATGAGCTCCAAGTGTCTGAGGATGGAAGGCCTTGTTACCAACACCCTAAGGTTATTCAGGTAATACAGGGGCTTAATTATATATTTCCAATAATGTTTCAGTTTCATTTGTTTTAAAAGGATTGAGCGTTTAGTTATTTGTGTTAAAAACAAATATTTCCTAACATAACACCCCCCCAGCCCGATTGAATATACAAGTCCTCAATTTCAAGGTTAGATTTAGTAAATTTATTTTTACTGTAAAACTATACCTCTCCAATAAGAAATGAATTTATTTTAAGGCTTTTTCTACATCTTCACAGAGCTGCCCATAAATTTGTCCTTGTCTGTAAATGAATGGACATCTTTAGACTCAAACAGTTGATTTTTTTGTGGGTGATCTGATGTCAGTCATCGCTCTAAAGTGCAGTAAGGGCATAAAAAGCTGAAAAGCTTTCCATTTATGCATCCTTCTTACCAGCATTACTCACTTCCATATGCATGAGCTGTATCCTGGAGAGGGTGTGGGGGTTGTTTATGTTAATCTGTTCTGCAATCATTCAGAAATTGGGCTTGTTGTAGCCGTGACTGCATCTGGGACTACTTCCTGACAGTACCTCATTGGAGACGTTGGGAACAATACTCTTGCTCCGGTCCCTCTTGCCTCCGTGACCCTTCTGGCCCTGGTTGTCTGACGCTATAGTGTGTTGGGCAGCAGCCAATATTTCATCAAGTTTATCTGAGAGAAGAATTAGAGAGAGCGCAGAAAGGAGCATGGTAAAAGGAGGACCCCTCGTCCCTTTTCAACACCCTCTGACAGTAAGACAAGTGCAGTGGGAGAGGATTCTTACTTAACGCCATCTGATAAACTGTCCTCTTCTTATCAGGAGCCTGAGAGGGCTCATATTCTGCAAAATATGGAGGAAAAAAGAGGATCAAGCAGACCAACTTTTAATTAAAGCTCAGGGGCTGATCTTGCTTACGGTAAAATCTGATATTCACCTGCTTTCTTCTTCCACGGAGAGGCAGCTGCTGCGTGCATAATTTGGGAAAGACAGATTAGGTACGTCTAGAACTGCTATAAGGTCACATATAATAAGCAGATGAATGGGTGAAATACATACTTAGACGTATGTAATGAATGCTGATGTGATGACAGGGATGGCGATGAGGACAGACATGATCATGAGAGTACATATTCTCCCACCTTTCTCCACTGTAGGCAGCACATTTTGGTGAAAAGGAAATAAAAGTAGGTATTATTGTGATAAATGGAATTAGACAAACATCATCACTCAGCATCTTCCTGCTTTGTATATCTTTTAACCTTGCTTGTTAATGATCACCTTTCTTCTTCAAGGGTTGCATCAAAAATGCAAATGACTCAAAATAGTCCTGCTCCTTGTAGCTGCTCAGGTAAGAGAAGATCAGACTGTACATTCCTTGATAACTGTCCTGTCTGTCTGCATCAGCTCTGTTACAGCATCTCACCAAAGTATTTCTACCTCTTCAACTATTTCACCTTCTGTTCATGCTATAACCCCAGACTTCCAGGTAACTTATTTGTTTTTATGTGGCAGCTGTGCATGGTCATGAAATGGGAGAAAAAAGATATACGTTTCTCATTCTTTTTTCTAACAAATAAAAATATGAAAAGTGTGGTGTGCATTTTTACTCTCCCATCCTGAGTCAATACTTCCTTACTGTTGTGTCTCCACCAGCGTTGTACATTTGGAGACTGTTCTTCACAGTTTTCTTTGCAAACTGTCTCAAGCTCAGTTGGATGGAGTTAGTTTCAAGTCTTGCCAAGCACTCTCAATTGGACTTAATCTAGACTTTGACTAGACCATTCTAAAGAATAATTAGGCTTTTACGTAAACCATCTCATTGAGGCTTGTTGTCCTGCCGGAAGGTGAGCCTCCACCACAACCTCAGCCTCTAACGGGTTTTCTTCCAGGATTGTCCTGCAACGCAAGCCAGTTTATCTGTCCCTGCTGAAAATAAGTCTTCCCACACCATGATGCTACCACCAACCTGTTTCACCATGGAATGTGAACGTTATGAAGGAAAGTGGTTCCCCTGGATTTCATTGGGAGTCTTAGAATTCAAGGGGTCATAAAGTCTAAGGGAATAAATACTTGTGCTTGGCAATGTAGTTTTAAATGTTTTTTTCCAAAATTGTGAGATGGTCTGATGCAGCTTCATCAAAAAATGATTTCAGTGAGGTCCCGCTAAAACCTAGGTTTTAAAAGGTTAAAGGTTAACCTTAATAATTCTATTAGATTTTGTTTGCTAGTATTTGTCCCCCACATCAACTTACCCATGTCTTCCAGCTCTGATGTCATAGACTTTGATCGCAGGGCAATGGCAGGAGGGGTCAGTCTTTTCGTCTGCTGGGGCGCTGCCAAGGAAAACCAGCCAAATACAAAATGTAATGTTTAGGGTTCTCGTAAACACACACAGTCACCAATGGCAGCCACATTTCATCAGGCTTTTTGGGATGAAGTAAACATGGCGTCATCCTCATCATCATAAGCAAAACACAACACCGAAAGTTACTTCCAGTGAAAATATGATTGTTACCTTTCTTTCGTGCCGTGTCCTCCAACTCGGGGTTCCGAGCAACCATCACCACCTTCACCATGAGGCTGTTGCCGCCCTGTCGGATCATGTTGACTACCTGTCGATGACCCACCTTCACCACATTCTGGCCGTTCACCTGAGAAACCCAAAGCACCCTAAATGAATTGATGCACTGCAGTGATTCATATCTACATGGAAAGTAAAACATCTTTAAAAGGAACAGATGAGCAGAGTTCACTGCTGTCTATTATGAATTATATGCTTTCTTTCATCTAAAATAGGCTAAATTATAGATTTTTAAATAAAACGTTCCAGATTTTTGATAGAATTCTGAGCGAAACTGAAGTAAATGACTTATTTTAAAGGTTGAGCGGCTACTTTAGTGACTCATAGTATCCTGAATACCAATTAGAAGTAGGTGTCAGATTTGATAGAGGTTTGAAAATTGGCATTTTCAGATGAGCCTTTTAAATGCTGCGTACAGAGACTTTAAAAGATAAGAGAGTTGCTATTTAACCTGCTGTTGCTACACGGATGAAAAACTTCTAAGAACATAAACTACAACACTTCTATGTATGTGGACATATTTCCTGGCAACATAAAATTGACAAAATACCATTTTATTACAGCATCATTGTTTCACGCTTTAAATAAAAAAAATGTATATGAATATTTACTCAATAGGAAAACAAATCCAGTATTTGGAAATAAATGTTTTTAATGAAGTGCTTTTGAAAGAGCACCAGGCCCACAGCATTACAGATCCTCCACCATGCTTAACAGTGGACATACGGATATTTCCCACATATTCATCCTTTGTTTTCAACCAGAGCCACATAGAATGTAACTGAAAAGCTCCAATTTATCTCATCTGACCAAAGCATGGTTCCTCTTATACTTCTACGTTTGTGATGGTGGGACAGAAAAGGTTTTTTTTTCTGGAATTCCTTCAGCAGGTAGAAATCATCTAATGGTGGTTCTGGAGACCCAGTGAGGACACAGCTCCTGCTGCAGTTCTCCAACAACGAGCTTTTCCATCAGCTTGGGTCCTTGCACAGCCTTTTTTTTCACAGTTCCTGTTTTAAACGTTTTAACTATCCCTGTCTGTAGTTCTGAGCATGCTTATGCTGTAAGCTATCTTCTTTTGGTGCTATAATTGCACTGCTGCCTTGCAGCAAGAAGGTCCAGGGTTCAACTTGGGGTCTTTCTGCATGGAGTTTGCATGTTCTCCCTGTGCATGCATGGGTTCTCACCGGGTACTCCAGCTTCCTCCCACAGTCCAAAAACATTACTGTTAGGTAAATTGGTTTCTCTAAATTGTCCCTAGGTGTGAATGGGTGTGTGTCTGTGGGTTGTATGTCTCTGTGTTGCCCTGCGGTGGATTGGTGACCTGTCCAGGGTGTTCCCCGCCTATAGACTGCTGGAGATAGGCACCAGCTCCCTGTGACCCACTATGGAATAAGCGGTACAGAAGGTAAACTTGAATTGCATGTTCTCCTGTCTTTCTAATTTTGAAGAGGCCTAAAAAGGGAAATGGCCCTTTGTTTCACAACATATTACTACCCCAGGGAAACAGACACTCTGGTGAGGTAAGGAAAGCACAGTATTAATAAAAAAATGGGACAATTATAATTATTTTAGCGGAGTTGTTATGATTACCATAAATTCTACTAGTGATTATTAATGGACTCGTAGGACCAGACTGTACTTGTTGCACCGAGTGTGTGGGCAGTGGAGTTAAACTGCAACTAGTTCGAGCTTACTTTAGTGCAGTAGGTTCTGTTAATTAATTTCAGATTCTTAATATATGTATTTAAAAGAAGTCATTATTAGAGTATTTTAAACCGTCAGCCTTACCTCTATGAGGAAATCCCCCATCCTCAGGCCCGCTCTCCAAGCCACGCCCCCTTCATCCACAGACTCCAGGTACTGCAGCGCAGGGAAGGCTGGCGTTGGAGTGAACTCCTCTATGGGAGTCTGAGCTGGAGGGATTCAAAGAAAACAGAGAAATAATAAAAATATCAGCTCAGGAAACGTGGAGGTCACAGAGTACATACTGGTGGCATTTGGTTCATTTTAGAGGTCAGGTTTACCTTTGGCTCCTCTGAGTACGAAGCCAAAGCCTTCATTGTCTTTCTTCTGTAGGAGCACTGTCTTCTCCTTGATGATGTAGTCGCTGTAGAAGAGCATTCACAGGAAGAGGGGGAATGAGGATGGAGAAAGAAAAGTTTAAAAATGGAATTAAAGAAACCTAAATGAATTTTAGGCCTAATGTTAATACAAAAACATTGTCCTAAAGTGCAAATAATGACAGCTATTCTGCATTACATTATGATATCACACTGCAGCAAAAGATAGGTTGACTTGAGAAGGCCATAAAGGAGGTATTAGTTTGCAAAGAGGTTGATGGCAGGGGTACAGTTAGTCTCATAATGAGCTGACTTTCCACACCATGGACTGATCCAGCTGCAGCTGACGAGCAATGAGCCAGGAGGAAGAGCACATTCGAAAAATATGCACACACACGGTTAACGGAAACAAGCGAATGCACCTAAATTTTTCTGCCTCTACCAGCTTTTGGATGGATGCTGCTTCACTGACTCCTGAGCACCACTACTGGTCATACATGACACTTCAAATCATGAACAAGATGAGGTCGGACATGCCGATACTCCCTGGTCCTGCCTGTACAAACAAATTCAAGCCTGACAGGACAGAAAACAACCATCGCAACAAAGAGTGATGCAACCTGACTATGAGGAGTTTAGAGCCTTGGCAAGGTTCCTTCATTGTCTAGGGATGTCTGGGACTCTTGTCCGCTCGGCTTTACTCTGCGGTAGGACTGGTTAAATGGACTCCAAACAGCCACACAAAGCCTCATCTCATGACTCACTGCTGGACTTGACTTTCCAACAATGTCAGTTCACTCTGCCTCGGTTAGAGAGCTCCGGGGCTCTGTGATCTGAGAGGATTTACAGATATTTGTTTCACAGGAAGCTCATATCTGTGTTGGTTTGTGCTTCTCGGTTTATCTCAGTCAAACTGAAACCAAGTTGGTTTCAAAGACCAACTGAACTGGTAATAAGCAGAAAGAGTCACTGATTACTAAAACAAAGCAGTTAAGCTTCTGTGGATGTCTTAAAGGGGTAGTTCAGATTTTTTGAAGTGAGGTTCTGCAAATTTATCAGTAATTGTTGCTTTACCTGCAGCAGAAATATGTGATGATGCATTAAGCTTGTAGAAAAATAAGGAGAAGGCTCAGAGTGGTGAAAGGCTAAAAGCCTGTTAGTCAGGGGGCACATTTTAGCTGATTTTAGCCATTTAAACATGTTTGTTTCTACAGAATGCAGATCAGTCTGTTCACGGAGGCTGAAGCTAATGGCTGGTGTGACCAGTGGACTTCTGCATTGTGTGTGATGGTGGTTAGACAACCCAAGAAACACCAGGACTGCACGTAGCATGAGCAACAGATCTCCAGCTCAATCTACACGGAACAATGGTCAATGTTAGCATCCACCGCAAACTGTGGTCATAACAAGGTCAAGCAATTAGCACATTCAAGTGCCATAATGGCAAACTAGCAACTCAAGTACATGTATTGAAAGACTTATCATTGATGCAAAGAAGAAAAATAAACATCTGAGCAATAGAAATAAAACTATTGCGGTGTATTAATTAAGTTTTCCTGACCTGCCCGTTTGCATTTGGCGGTTATTTACAGAAAAAGCTGGTTGTTATTTACACAGGAAATGGGGATAAGAAGCAGTGTGCCACCACTTTTGCCTCACTCTGTTACATTCAATTCAATTCAATTCATTATATTTTATATAGCGCCAGTTCACAACACATGTCGTCTCAAGGCACTTCACAAAAGTCAGGTTCATACATTCCAATTAATCCTAACCATTGAACAGTGCAGTCAGATTCAGTTATTTATTCAAATTGGATAAAAAGTTTTTCTATCTAAGGAAACCCAGCAGATTGCATCCAGTCAGTGACTTGCAGCATTCACTCCTCCTGGATGAGCATGTAGAGACAGTGGACAGTCACTGGCGTTGACTTTGCAGCAATCCCTCATACTGAGCATCCATGTAGCGACAGTGGAGAGGAAAAACTCCCTTTTAACAGGAAGAAACCTCCAGCAGAACCAGAACCAGGCTCAGTGTGAGCGGCCATCTGTCACAACCGACTGGGGGTTAAAGAGAACAGAGCAGAGACACAAAGAGAACAAAGAAGCACTGATCCAGGAGTACTTTCTATGGGAAAGAAAAGTAAATGTTAATGAATGTAGCTCCTTTAGTCGTTTCACCTAGAAAGAAAGAACAGATAAACTCTGAGCCAGTTTTCAAGGTTAGAGTCTGAAAGAGAGCACATAGAGTTAGTTAGTTACAGTAAAAGCTCAGCCAGTAGCCATGTCTAGGAGAGAGAAAGGGTTAAACACTGAAAGACAGGGTCATGTGGATCATCTGTAGAGGGTGAGCATTAAGTTGTTGCCAGCAGAAGCTTGGAGGATTCCCCTCTCCAGAAAGGTGTCACAGGTAGACACAGAGTCAGGCCAGGTGTAGCTTCTAGGAAGAGAAAAGAGAGACAACATAAAACATTCTCCTACTACTCTCAAATTTTACATTATTTGTTGTTATTTCTGTTTTTTCTCTTTCTAGAAGCTAAACGTGGCCTGGCTCTGTGTTTAACTGTGACACCTTCCTGAAGGGGGACATCAGCTGAGCTGCTGCTGCCAACAATTTAATGCTCACCCTCTACAGATGATCCACATGGCCCTGTCTTCCAGTGTTTAACCCTGTTTCTCCTAGACATGGCTACTGACTGAGCTTCTACTGTGACTAACTCTATGTGCTCTCTCTCATCCTCTAGACTTGAAAACTGGCTCAGAGTTCATCTGCTTAGCTGTCTTTCTCTCCTAGATGAAGCCTCTAAAGGAGCTATTACCATTATGTTTAACTTTTCATTCCCATAGAAAGTACTCCTGGATCAGTGCTTCTTTGTTCTCTTTGTGTCTCTGCTCTGTTCTCTTTAACCCCCAGTCGGTTGTGACAGATGGCCGCTCACACTGAGCCTGGTTCTGGTTCTGCTGGAGGTTTCTTCCTGTTAAAAGGGAGTTTTTCCTCTCCACTGTCGCTACATGGATGCTCAGTATGAGGGATTGCTGCAAAGTCAACGCCAGTGACTGTCCACTGTCTCTACATGCTCATCCGGGAGGAGGGAATGCTGCAAGTCACTGACTGGATGCAGTCTGCTGGGTTTCCTTAGATAGACAAACTTTTAACTAACAAATACAACTAGGATCTAATAATGATGGATTTACTTGACTTTGAAGCTGATGTATGATTGGATTAAATTAACTTTATTCATAAAGCGACATGTGTAGTCAATAAAAATAAACGGAATTGAATTCAATAATCTTACTGTGTCCAACATCTACCCAGACGTGTAAAGCGTCTCTGGTAGGAGTAACTTTCTGATACAGAAGGAAAACGGTGTAGAAAACTTAACTATTACAGCAGTTAAAGTGAACTCTGGTATACTGATACTTTTTACTGCCCTAGCAGTTACTTATGGCAAACACAAGACCATCCCTAGTGGGATCACTGCCTCCAAACCTCCATCCCCAATAAAAATAATTATCTGTTTTGTTGTGAATGACCACCCGATGCAAGCATGATGACAGTGCAAAGGTTCAGAAAATGACCTTCACATGAACCTCTTTAGCCCTGTTTGGACTAGCTGGCCGCTTGATCCTCCAGGACCAACTCCTCCGGTTTTGTATTAAATGAAAACAGCAGCAGAAACTCAAATAAATAAATAAATCTTGAACTATCCCTTTAAAAGGCAGTAAACATGGAATTTTTAGGGGTTAAATACATTTTTCACCTCCTGTTTATTGCCAGGTTGCGTGCAAAATTTTCTTCCTTTTGCTCGAGTCAACAGGCCTGAAGTCTGCATGGTGGCATTGAAAACTACATTAACCGTAACATAGCAGCATTTTAACCGCAAGGCAAGCCTTTCATTCATTTTTACTCATGTAGTATTTTTAAATATCTGCCAGGAATCTCCATCACTCCTGGTGCATTGTGCATCCACGTCTGAAACACCCACTGGTATCAAAGCAGCAATAACACAATGAAACTATAACCGACACTTTCACTACACACACCAACAGGGTCTGGTGTGGCTGATCTGGCAGTGCACAGGAGGAAAACAAAGTTTGGCTGTTAAATCACAGTCATGAGCCTCGGCCTGCAGGCCCCAGGATCCATACACCAACATTAAGCCGTAACTTTAGCACTGAACAGACGATCACTGGTTTCCCCCTACTGAGGTCCTTTTCTCGTGTGTTCTCCATCAATGTTACTGTTTTCGCCAACGCTCAGCCGCCTTCCAGCCATCTGCTCCTCACACCTCAGTCCTTTTTCTCTCACCCTGTCCTCCATCATGCTTTCCCTGTTCGAAGATCAAAGTAAGAGAGAGTGGGTGGATAGATCCACCGGGTTCTTAATCCATCCATTTGTACCAGAGGGAGAATGTGGCCTCTGCTGGTCCCCCAGGGGGGGCTTTGTGGTTCCACAGCCGGCTTAGATGAAAAGACAGATTGCTTTTATATACTTTAACCATTCCACTCATCTATCAGTGCAGTGGTGATCATGATCTGACAAGCAGGGCCATAAAAAGCGCAACCGTCTCTGGTTGATCACTGTTGGCTATCAGGTTAGGCTACTGGAGACTGAAGTTAATAGGTACCCTCCTGAGTCATCCTCTCTCCTATTCACAATCAGTGAGGGGAAAAAAGGCGGCATTTTAACCATTCACCTGCTGAATGTACACACACAAACACACACCCACACACATTGTGGCTGTACAGGGAGGGGGCATTACCGGCAGCACAATAAGTAAAGCAGTTGACAGATGTTAGGGACACACACTGTGAATCAGGAGAGACACTCCCACAAGCAAAGCATTATGACCTCCACATGAAAAAAACCTCTTCCATTTACGACAGACGCAGATAAGATAAAAACACGTACGGATTGATGCATGCAGGCAATAGGAAGGCAAATAGATGACTTGTATTTCTAATTAATCCACAGAAGCACAGATACGCTTCAGTTTTATCCTTTGGATGTTTGAATCAAACATTTACAGAGAAACAATGAGAATAAATGGGAAGTCTAGGTGAATTAAAACGATGCGCTAAAAGAAACCATGACTCAAAGAGAATGAAATACACCCACACTGTCTGTCTGAAATGCATCAATATGTGCTTTCTTTACACACACACACGCACACGCAGCCTTGAGAAAACACACGGGAGGAAGACACAGGAACAAACATGTTGCAGAGACTGTATCCACTAGCGATTTCTCTGCACAGACATGCACATGCATCTGGAGAGCAAAACATGCAATTCTGAGACCCACGCACGGATTCTCACGCTCACGGACGCACACACATAGCTTGTTAGTCTGGCTTTGAAAAAGGCACGGCCTCTCAGTAGCATCATCTACCTCTCCCCTCTCTCCATTGTCCTCTCCTCACATCCATAGCCAGCCAATGAATGAGGAAACAGCCGCTACCTGTAAATGAACCACACGCTCCTGTTTCTGGGGCCCAGTGATGGCCACGAAGAAGAGAGGGAGAGAGAGAAATCTCTCTCTCCGCATCCCCCCATTGCCATGTACCCCCCCTCCTCTCTCTCTCTCTCTCGTTCTCTCGCTCTCCAACGCCACCTCCTCCTCTCTCCCTCCTCTCCCTCCCCGTCTTCCAGTGAAAGCTCAGCCGGTGGAGAGTGCGAGAGAGAGTGTGAGAGTCTGCAAACCCGCGTACTTCAGACAGGAGGAAGACAATGTGAGAGAAGGATGAAGAGAGGAAGGGGTTGCTGGTGTGTGTTGCTGGTGGGCAACAGGAGGAGGACTGTGTTGCAAAACTGGGCTGATGAAGAGCAGAATTTGAGGGGTGGGGATGCGGGGGATGGGGTATAAAGCGCCTGCACTTGTGCATCTACACACTGGTATGTACAATTATGTCACAGCTTATTCCGACCCTGGATTCACACATTTAAATTTGCCAACTTTGTCCCCCCTCCTCCCTCTTCCCTCCCTTCAATCACAGAGCTGCCTTCGTCTTCCTCTCTGCAGCTCCCTCTGAGAATGTCAGTAACTGACAATCTCCAAAAGGCCAGGCAGCGGTGAAAGAACATTACCTTGCTCACCTTCACCTCGAGGACGCAATTATACGCAACCAACTTATCACAGGTAAGGCAACATGTAGAACCAAAGGCACAGATGCATTGAAGTGAAATGGATGGATGTGGAAGCTCCTCAGCACAAGGACATGTCAGCTGTAAGAACAAAGAACTGCTAAGTCCTTCTCACCAGCCCTGAGGATCCAACTATTGCTTCAGCCTCCTCATGACTCATCAGCAGGATGATGTATATGCACTCCAAAACCCCTGCCAGTTTCATGTTCGCATTCATCCTCATTCTCAACAAGACGCATAGCTTCATAACAAGCAGTCACAGCTGCTCAGAGCGTCCAACAGAGCAGAAGAAAATCCCTTTTAATATAACATTATTGGGTTTCCAACATGGGCAACAAGAAGGGGAGAAAGCTGCATGCAGAGGAAGGAATAAAGCAGGCAGGTGACATGTTCACAGAGAGACACCAGAGAACAAGAGCAGCTCAAACACGACATATTGGAGACACAATGATTTAAGAAGAACCTCTTTTAACACAAAGCCCAGCAACATGGTGGACGTGTTTCCCACATTAACTGGATTCATGGTGGTGAACAGAGAGGAACCAGTTTGTCCTCCCCACACTACAAGGACAAACTCTGAAATCGCTCTGGTCTTTCCTAACACTTGGTGAGAAGATGAGAACAGAGCTTCTTATCTTCAGTTGCTTAAAAAATCATCAAGAGAAGGGTTTTCTGACTTAATGCAACATGTTTTTATTCCTGCTGATCACTGCTGGTCAATAAAAATGTCCAACAAACAGTCATTCAATAAACTCATTCAATAAAGTTCATTTATTCCAGTAACTCCATCACTAAGTGAAACATGTAGAGATTTATTTAATGTTTTCAAGCATTTATTTCTGTTAATTATGATGATTTTCTTTCAACATCATAATATTAATATCCTGATCCATTGAACGAGTCTTTTTTAGAAATAGAAACTGGAAAAATGAAGCATGCATTTTTATTCAAGTCACTTCTGTGTCTAGATGTTAGCTGCAGGTCTTTTCTGGAGGTCGATACAAACGTTTGGCCGGTTCTTCTTTGTTAGTTGCTCAGGCTCAGTCAGGTGGAACAGAGTCCATCCGTCAGTCCGTCTGGACTGGACCTTGACTGGGCTACTCTAACACAAGCATGGGTACCATCTGAACCGGGGGTGTCAAACTCCAGGTGTGTTGGACCAGATGTGTCTCTGGTACCTCCCAGTACCTCCTCAGGATTCAGTCAGGTTCTACAGAGTTCTGCTGATGAACTAATCATTTGGCTCATTCTGGTGTGTTGAAGAGAGACGCATCTAAAAGCTGAAGGACTGTTGTTTGACACGTCTATCTCCCCATCAACTCTGACCAGACTCCCTGTCCCTCTTGTGGAAGAGCATTCCCAAAGCATGATGCTGCCGCCACCATGTTTCATTGTGCAGATGGTGTGTATTGAATAGTGCTCTGTCATATGGAGCTTAGGATATGGTTTTATAACCAAACCTTGCTTTACCTTGGGCCATCGGTACCGTCGTATGCTCCAACAGTGACGTTGCGGAAAAGCTTCCTCTTGGCCTTCTCACTCCGCGTCTCTGAAACACACATCCAGGCAAAACATATGTCCAATTAAAACAACCAGCTTGCCTATGACACCCTCTCAGTTTTCTTGCACGTTTGTCAACGCAACACAAAACTGACATAAAGATATTTACAGCGTATTGCTGTGTCCTCAGCGTTGTATATGGATGGGAACTGTTGCAGAAATGTGTTTCTGTGCTGGAAATAGGCCAATACATACATGTTTTCTGGTGAATTTGTATTTTGTGTTTGGTGTTGCTTATATTATAAAAAAATGAGACAAAATCGTGACTTTAGGCTCTCGTGGAACATTTAGGTGGATGTATTTGCAGATAAACAGCAAAATGGAAACAGCTTTTTCTGAACAGATGAAACAAATCCAACGCATTTGGTGATCTTCCAGGTTACAGTTCAAATACGCCACAGACTGAGTGATAATTTAAATACAACATTTGTAATTTTACCTTTTTCTTTGCTGGGCGGGGCTACCTCCTGCACACAGTCAGAAGGAAACCAGCCAGTGCGTCCTCTCGCCGTTCCCTCCCAGTATCCCCCCTCTCCCACACTCAGCACTGAGAAAGAAACATCTATATGTTCATACATGCATGAATAAACATATTCACATGAGTACATATAGGCGCCAGTGGACAGAGTGATCAGTGATCAGATCACAACCATCGAATTTAAGCACAAAGCAAACAGGAGGGTCGACACTCTGCTGGGTATGCAGCAAATGCTAAAGTATTCAGACCCTTTGAACCTTTTCACATTTTGCCAAAATAAAAACACAAACTTTATGTAATTTATTTGGATTTTATGTGCTCTATCAACACAAAGTCATGCATAACTGTGAAGTGGAAGGGATAAGTGTTTGAAGAAAACATTTAAGAGGCTACAGAAGACCTGAGACTGGGGTGGAGGTTCACCTTCCAGCAGGAAACCACCCTGAACATACAGCCAGAGATGTGATGGGATGGTTCAGATCAAAGCATATTCACGTGTTAGGATGGCCTAGTCAAAGTCCAGACCTAAATCCCAGGAGAATCTGTGGCAAGACAATATTTATCCAGTCTGACTTAGCCCTAATAACTTTGTAAAAATAGGAAAAGTTTCAGTTTTTGTCTCATTTTCTGTCCACTTCACCGTTTTCCATCACTTTGTGTCGATCCCATAAAACCCCATAAAATCCCATCATATCTCACTAAATCTCAATAAAATACACAGAAATTCAAGGCTGTAATGTGACCAAACAAGGCAAAGGTCAAGGGGCATGAATAATTTCCAAGGCACTTTAGGTTAAATGAATTGTCCTGCAATGATAATAATGTTTTACTATCCTGACACCTAGTCACCCAGCTCTCATGTACTTCTACTGTTAGCTGCTACCGTCTCTTTGCTATTAACGTTCCAAGCTGGTGTTTTATGATGAATGCTACTGTACGTGCTGTAAATCTGCTAATTACATGCAGTGACAAACTGAGCTAATTATCTAAGTCAATGCACACATGAATCATCTGCCACCAGTTAAAGGATTCTCTCTTATTCTTCTATTTCCTCCTGTGTGAATTTTTATGTTCCTCACCTTTTACTTTGTCACCTTTGTTAAGTGAGAGTTCTCTGTCTCCACTTGCAGAGTGGGAGCGAATGGCCACATACATTCGCCCTGGCACTGCACTGTACATTCGCTTCATCTGGCCTCCCCCATTGCCGGCTGGTGGCGCGCTGCAGGGGGGGTTAGAAAAGCCCTTAGAAAGCATGACTTAAGTTGTGCACTATAAAAAACAAAGTTGGTGACCAACAGCTCTTCAGGCTGACATTTAGTGGCTGAGTCATACCTATCAGTCACTGCAACCGTAACAATGCATCCTGCAGATTTTGAGGCACCCATAGGGTCTATCCTGTTTTTATGTTGCAAACTACCTTAATGTATCCGTAAAATCTTTTTGCTTTATCTTAATATTATTTTGCAGAAATTTGCCCATTACAAAGACGTTTACAGAGAAATAGGAACTGCTTTGGCTGCTGCAGCTCCAGGTCTGTCAGTGACCTGCTCATCTTCATCTGTCTGAGGGAGAGCAAGTGAAACATCAGTCATTCAATATACTGATGGCCAAAGCAAAGCATTGAGTTTATGTGAATATGCACTGTAAGGTTTGCCTGCAAATCATTAACTGGAACCACATCATGCTAGTGTTAACCTGGCACTGCAACGAGCAAAGCCTGAGTTGATTGAAGACTGTGGCTGTTTATGTTGAGTCAGATCTTCACTATGTTGACAACAGTATTAAATCAACCATCCAAATCTCTGAATTCAGGAGCTCCAATTACTTCCATGACCACAGGTGTGAACCCAGCACCTTGGCCTGCAGACTGCTTTAACAAACAGTTGTGAAAGAATGGGTCGCTCTCAGGAGCCGTGATAGGATGCCACCCATGCAATACGTCCAGTTGTTCAGTTTCCCCCATTTACCCCCCAGTACAATGACATTAAAGATTATTGTATTCTACTTGTCACTGCAAAACCTTCCAGTTAACTGTTAGTGGTGTTATAACAAAGTGGAATCATTTGTAAACGCTAAATCACAGAGCGGGGTCAGCGGGTTCTGAGGCCCAGAGTAAATGGAGGTAACCAACCTTCTGAAAAGTCAGAAGCTACACACTTCCAAACTTCCTGTGGCCTTCAGATCAGCTCAACAACAGAGAGCTTCGTGGAATGGATTTCAATGGTTTGCAAGGTTTCCAGCTGCATCACCAATGTTGGGACCCCAGCTATGGGTTACAACATTAGAGGCCAGTAAAAACTTTTCTGGAACTTTCAAAATAAATCGCATTAACCTACTTCCAGCACAGCCAGAAACAGGGGATAGCAGCGGACTTCCCGTGACGTCACGGTCCGAATAAAAACCCCGCTTTTGCAACAAACTGACCTTTTCCACGCAGGTCCCCAGCAGAACTGGAAGAAAGGACACAGCGCGCTAATGTGTGTTTGCCCGCAAACAGATAAAACTCTTCAAACTGGATCCAAGAGTGTCATACGATCACGCGATCATATGCACTAAGTTAAGTAGGAATGAACTGCTGTTTGTGTGTCTGGTATTCATTCATGAACGGGGTAATTAAGGTACAAGCGTTGCTTGACTTTTCTCTCTGAGGTCTACAGAAGCAAACTGTGTTCCAGAGAGTTCCCAGCAAAGACCCTGTCTCTATGACGCCGAGTGGAGCAGTTTTCCTGGTCCGAACAACGGGACCGCATCACCGTGGTTACAGCGCCCCAACCCACAGCTACGGAGGTTAGCAAGTTAACCCTTTGTTCACTGTGGAAGCTTTCCTTCAACTTTGTCGCCCCCGGACAACTTCTTCTCAGCACGGTTCACATAATACTTTGTGTTTTGGGAAGAGAGAAGTGGTTTAGAATGAAATAATCTAAACATTTTTCCTTTTTTTATGACGTTTGATTTTGTTTATGTTGAAAACTCAGCCATCTTAGTCATACCAGATTATTTGCTCAGCAGATGTTTGTTTTTGTTTAAAGGGTGATTTTAAACACAGAAGACTGGCCATAACGCGCCGTCAACTCTTATGCATTTAACCCTTTTATTAATGGTGTTTTAAAGGTATGTGTTTGATTCTGATGATAAGCTATAAGTTTCTTTTGTTAGCTTTAACCGCTAACAGCTAAGAACACGTGCTTGCCTACTAAAGATCATTTACCCAAAAAGGTTGTTAGTTTTTGATCTAGGAAATAATATTTCCCTAAATATTATTTTACTAAACTTGATAACTAATTAAACACTATTAAGACCCATTTATCCAGGAAGATTTGGTTCTTCTTGTGAGGATCTGCCATTTTGTTCTTTGTTTTTGTTTACTTTGCCGTTAAAGGTTTTCCCTGTTCCTCTGATTAGTAGTTTACTTCGTTTAGTTAATATTTGCTTAGATTATTGTGCTTGTTTACATGTCCTTAGATTTAGTTCTCTCTAGAGTTACTATTTATGTTTAGCTTATGTTTAATGTTTCTATTGGTTTAATAGCTGTTTATTGATTCCTTCTGTTTACTTTGTTCTGCCTTTCCTCTTTGCTGTTCCTCCTCTTGTCCTTAGATCTCCTTCAGTTATTATTTACTCAGTGTCCATTTCCCTTTTATATTAGTAATTCTCCGCCGCCTTATTTCTAGTATAGTTCTCCGTATTAGTCTCTACTGTTTAAGTTCCTTCCAACAGGTTATAGTTAATAGTTATTTGTTTCCTCACCAGGCTTAGTTCCACTTATTGTTGACCTTTTAGTTTATAGTAATTCAAGGTCTTCGCTTCCCTGCTCTTCCTTATCAGATAATGTTATCCTTAGATTCTAGTTTCCCTTTGGTTTTCTTATAGTTTAGTTCCCGCTTGTCCCTGTGTTTCCTAGTGCTTGTCGCCATAGTAACCACTCACTCGACAGCCAGTTCCCGCACCTACTTCCACTTCTCTTCTGATTAACCTAGCTTCTCCCTCATTGGTCCACTCTCCTTCTCTCCCTGCTTATATACCCGGTTCCTCGAATTATTCTTCTTCCATGTATACCAGGTTTGTCACGTCTTTCCTCGAACTCTTTGGATTATGCTTCTTGTGAATTCTCTTCTCTGAATATCCTACGACCTTGTAAGTGCTGATCTCTGAGCCTTAATTAAAGAAGATCTGTTTTCAATATGCTGAGCCCAAGCGACTGTTTGCATTTTGGTCCAAAACAACCTCAGACTGTGATACTTATTCAAAATAATATTCCCTTAAAATTATTTTACTATTTCCTTAATAATATTTTGTTAAATATTATTTCAATAAATAAAGGCAGCTAATTAAACACTGTTGAGAATTGGTCATCCAGAAGGTTGGTTTTATTCAGCAGATCATTCTTTAAAACATTATTTTATTAAAATAATATTTTATCTCATCGTGCATTGTGAATGGTTGTCTAAAACTATGCTGATAATTGTCTAAGTCAGTTCCAAGACTAACTTAACTTCACTTCCAGATTCTTCAAGATAATCCTTGGTTCTCAGACATAAATAACATTGCATGGTAAAGTTGCATCACTCTTTTGGTCATGATTTTCAATCATCTTTAATCAACTTGTTCATATTGTACATAGCCCATTAGTCTTCGTTATTCTTTCATTCTGCTAGGTAGTTTAGTTGGATTGTTTTAGCATAGTAAAGAGTTTGTTGATTGAAATATGTTTGACTTTGAGTTGACTTATTTTTGTTAAGAAATTCTTGTATTTTAAGAAATCGTGTGAATTCATTCCATATATGTGCAGAGTTTTGCTGTTCAATAATGTCAGAGCTTGGCTCATCCCTTTCAAGTTTGTCCTAATGCAATATTATTTAATAAAATAATAAAGAATTACTATTAAATATTAAACAATATATTCATAGTCAGATCCGTCAGATTCGGATCAGATGCAGTGATGTGAAGAGCTCCACCACTGGGATTTACAGCAGTGGAGATGAGTTCTCTGAAGCTACAGATTATTTCTCTCCGTTTGACAATTTACAAGGAGAACAGCACGCCCCTAAAGGCGTCTTAAAGTTTGGTGGAGGGAGGATTATGGTGTGGGGTTGTTTGTCAGGAGTTGGGCTCAGCACCTCAGTTTCAAGACGTTTTGAACAATTTCATAATTCTGACTTTGTGGAACAGTTTAGGTCCATCCCTTGCTGGTCCAACATGACTGCACACTACAGGTAAGCTGGCTAACACTGCTTTTCCTCGAGTATACGACTGCCAAAATTCAGTTTTGCAGTAATGTGGACCGTCTGCGCATGGAAGGAGCACATGTGTCACATTCTGTGCAACAAGCACTTCTACTTGGTAACCCGAATAAATTTAGCAGGTGTTTATTTTACATTTTATTTCCATTATTTTTGCAGTAGTAGGAATAATTTTTCCTGTTTTACATAAGTGTAATAAGACTGCATGGTGGTGCAGTTGCTAATTCTGTTGCCTCAAAAATACTGAAGCAAGTCCTGTGTTTGAATCCCAACATGGGTTCTTTCTGCATGGAGTTTGTATGTTCTCCCAGTAAATGAATGGGTACTCTCTGAAAGTTACCCACATTTCATTTCTACAAAAGTAAACTTTCTGGAAAGTGTTAAGATCTTCCTGACTGGTTTCTTGATGTAATTCTTAAAAAGCCAAGCCAAGCCATCTAGATCTGATTTGTCTGCAGGTTGATTTTGACCTGAGGAGCTCTATCAGCTTAGAGCGGCAGTGGCCTTCTCCAAACAGCATCTACTTCTTACTGAAAACTAATTGCACTGCAGACTGTAAGGTTGCCCTAATAAAAAGACAGACTGTTGATGTCTGAAATGAACACAGATCATTACCCCTGTCTGCCTCTGGGCTGTCGGTGTCTTTCCTCTGTATCACTTTGGCCCCCTCTGCCTCTGGAAGGGGACCGCGTGCGGTTCCTAGGACTGCTGGAGCTTCTGACACCTATGGAGGCCCGGCGCTGGCCCTGCAGAGACAAACGGAGCTCCATAAATATAAATCGATCAACCTGTGTGTGTTATCACAAAGATCAGCTGATGCACACATCCCTAAATGTCCTCAGTACCTGTCCAGGGTTGGGATTGGTAGCAGCCTTGTTGGGTAGAATCAAGGGGTCGGACTGGGTCATGGTGTTATCACTGTTAGCACGCAGCAGGGGGTGGGAATGTAGCGAAGGAAGAGGCAGCGTGTGGACGCTCTCTTTTCGCCTGGGAACAAACTTTGGTGATTCTAAAAAGGGAACTGATGATGTGACACATGTTGGGGGGGATTAATGTCAAAGGATCAGGCACAAGGTGGAGCAAGTTAGGAGAATGGGTGAGTTTGACTGAAATAAAGGAGGATAGTTATAGTTAAAGTACATATAACAAGTAGAGGACAGGTTGGTGTTGGAAACTGACCATAACAACTAAAAGCCGAACCTGTTCAGGCAGGAAAGCTTACCAATGTCAGTGTCTTTATGGTTCTTGATGATCTCCCCGAGCTCAAAGTGACCACACATCACAGCTACCTGCAAACATGAAATCGTAAAGCAAGCCAATCAGAGCACCTTCTTCTGATGAAGGTCACCAGAAGACATCATTACAATATCCACTTTAGCCTGGCCTGAAAATGCTGCAAGACTGTTTTGCATGCATGGAGTGGAGCATTTTTGCAGAACAGGACCTGGATACACACACCGAGTCTGTCCTCTTCTACATCAGGTGCTATGTAGATAACGTCACAGAGGACAGACGCATTCGGGTCTTTCCAAACAGGAAGCCCTGGATGACAAAAGAAGTCCAGACCCTGATTGGGGCTCGAAACTCGGCCTTCAGAGCACCGCCAAAGCTGATCTGAGGAGGGGCATCAAACAAGCCAAGGACTCCTACAAGATAAAAATAGACGGATACCTAACGGACAATAACATGCGTAAGATGTGAAGGGGCATCCAGGCCCTAACAAACTAGAAAGGCAACCCCCCTCTCACATCCTCCAACTGCAGCAGCACACTGGCAGAGGAGCTAAATAGTTCCTTTGCCCATTTTGAGACCACCACCACTCTGCAGCCACTTGTTCCCATTGTTTCCAGCATCCCACCTCTCTCTCTCCAGGAGCATGAGTTGAGGAAAAACCTGAGAGCAGTGAACTCCAGGAGAGCTGCTGGTCCCGACGGTATCCCAGGAGTGGTGATTAAAGCATGTGCAGACCAACTGACAGGGATCTTCACTGAACTCTTTAACCTCTCCTTTCATGTCACCGTCCCCACGTGCTTAAAGGCCTCCACCATCATCCCCATTCCCAGAAAAACTGCCATAGACTCAGAATCAGAATCCGAATTAGCTTAATTGCCAAGTTTGTACAGACAAACAAGGAATTTGACTCCGGTACACTTTGCTCACAATGATAAAGAATAAAGAATCTAAACAGCTTGTGTGCAGGGTGTGTGGGGTCGGCAGAGATTTTAGCTGCCCTTTTCCTGACCCTAGACCTGTATAAGTCCTGGACAGAGGGAAGGTCAGGCCTGATGATTCTCCCTGAATGACTGCAGACCTATCGCCCTGACGTCTGTAATCAGGAAGTGTCTGGAGCAATCAGTCTCCCAACACATCAGACTGCCCCCCTTGCTCCTTTGACCCCCACCAGTTTGCGTACAGGGCAAACTGGTCTATGGAGGATGCCATCGTCCTCACACTCCACATAGTGCTGTGATATATGACACAACACTGGTTGGTCTCATCAGAGATGGAGACGAGACCGTGTACACGGCTGAGGTGGAGGAACTGTTGCGCTGGTGCTCAGGAAACAACTCGACCCTGAAAGTCCACAAAACAAAAGAACTGATTATGGACTTCAGGAAGATCAGACAGGACCACAACCCCTCCTCATAGACGGAGAACAGGTGGAAACTGTCAGCACCTTCAGGTTCCTGTGCATCCTTATCGCCACAGATCCCTCCTGGACAAACATCATCAGAGCCCTGGTAAAGAAGGCCCAACAGCGGCTCCACGTCCTGCGTGTCCACAGGAAGAACAACCTGGACAGAAAGCTGCTGCTGACCTTCTATCCCTCCTTGGTGGAGAGCGTACTGACGTACTGTCTGGGCGGGTGATACGCAGGCTCCACAGCTGAGGACAGGAAGGCGGTGCAGAGGGTCATAAAAACTGTCCAAAGTTCAAACCAAGCATCAGACTGAAGATGAAGTGGACTTAAGTAGCTTTAAAAGTGGCATGGCTGCCGGTGCCAGATGGGTTGGGCCCAAGTGCTTCAGAAACTGTTGATCTACTGGGATTTTTATGCAGAGCACATCTCTTGGGTTTATTGATAATGGTCTGAAAAAAAACAAAGTACCCAGTGAGCAGCAGTTGTTTGGACCAGATGTCCTCTTGATGTCAGAGGTCAGACAAGAATGGAAAACTGAGGCTACGATTCAGACAGAGTAAACAAAACTGGACCAGAACAGGATGGAAAAACGCTGCCTGGTCTGACAAATCTTGATTTCAGCAGCGACCTTCATCCATCCTGCCTTGTCTCAAAGATTCAGGTTGGTGGTGGTGGTGTCATGGTGTGAGGGATATATTCCTGGCACACTTTGAGACCCATCAGTACCACCTGCGCATCATTTGAATTGTTTTGTATTGTTGCTGACCATGCCCGCCCCTGAATGACCACAGTGGACCCATCTTCTGATGGTTCCTTCCAGCAGGATGATGCTCCATGTCACAAAGCTCAGATCATCTCAGCCTGGTTTCGTTGAACTCCAGTGGCCTCCGAAGCCACCAGATCTCAGTCTATCTGTGGATCTTTGGCTCATGGATGTGCAGCCAAAGTATCTGCAGCAGCTGTGTGATGCTATCATGTCAATATGAACTAAACTCTCTGGTGGACGTTTCTGAGACCTTGTTTGGATCTGTGCCATGAAGAATTCAAGTAGCTCTGGAGGTGTTCCTAATAAACTGACTGAAGGGTAGATTGTCATTTACCTGAAAAGGGGTCTGACCATGTTTATTTTTTGCCTCCTTGTTTGCTCCCCGGTACAAGAGAACCCGGACGCAGCTTTCCTGAACATCAAGAGACAGAAATCAACAGGTTAACACTTGCAAAATCCTGCAATCTTATATGGATTTATGTGGCATCTTTTATTTTCCACTTACCTTATTGTACAGGGCTGAGATGTGAAGTGCAGTGTTCCCTGAGGCATTTTGAGAAGCAGTGTCTGCTCCATAAAACAGCAGATGCTCCAAGTGTTGTGCAAAGCCATTCTGGCAAGCCTTTTAATGTCAGGAGTGTAACAAAAATATGCACAAATCGTTAGTGTTATGAGTGCAGATGAAAACAAGTTGAACTGAAGAGCACAGTCAGACTAATGATAGGATAGAAAAAGGCTGGAGAGGAGACAAATCACACACAAAGACAAAGAATGGTAAATAATACATCTGGCATCCTCATTTATATTTAAATTACAAGCGAGACATTACTGTGCTGGGCTGTGGTGCAAAGCAAACATGAAATGATAGAAAATAGGCTTCAGTTGCCTGTTTCTTCATATTTTTCGGCAAAGCCCAAAATATCAGCAGATCCAGTATGTACACAGAGCCGCCAAACCAAAAGAAAATGCCATCACAACTGGTTCCCTGCAAAAACGTACCTGAATGTCACAGTGACAGAGAGCAGGCAATGCACCTTCAGCGATGGCTTGGAAAAATATTCACACCCCTCGAACGTTATTAATGATTTATGAGGCATTATTTTGAAGTGGAAGTAAAACGGTGGCATGTATTTCAGTTCTGACCTTTTTACTCTGATACTCCTAAAAAATCCAGAGGAAACAATTGTCTTCAGAAGCCAATTTAATCTGAGTCCATATGAGAAATGTTCCGTTTCTGGCCTCAGAGGTTCTATAGAGAACATTAGAGAACAACCAGCATCATGTAAACCAAGGAACACAGAAGACAGATCAGAGAGAATGTTCTGGTTCAGTTCAAAGCAGGGTTAGGTTCTAGAACAATACCTCTCAGAGCTCTGTTCAACCCATCATCTAAACACGGAGAGAGGATGGACCGCTTGCTGACCTACCACATGGACGTCCACCTAAACTAAAAGCAAGGAGAGCATTAATCAGAGAAGCAGCCAAGAGGTCCATAGTAACTCTGGAGGAGCTGCACAGATCCACAGCTCAGGTTGGAGAATCTGTCAACAGGAGGACTAGATGCTGTGCACTCCAGCCAAGAGAATGAAAAACTAACATTGTAATTCACCCTGAACACACCATACACATGTTGAAAGATGGTGATGGCAGCATCATGGTGTGGGAAAGCTGGTCCGAGTTGATGGGAAGATGGATGGAAGTAAATCCAGAACCATCCTGGAAGAAAACCTGTTAGATGCTGCTGAAGACCTGAGACTGGGGTGGGGGTTCACCTTCCAGCAGGACAACCACCATAAAGCCACATATACAATGGATGGTTTAGATCAAAGCAGATTCATGTGTTAGAATGGTCTAGTCAAAGTCCAGATTTAAATCTAACTGAGAATCTGTGAAAAGGCTTGAACATTATCGGTAACAGCTGCCCTCCATCCATATGACTGAGCTTGAGTTGCTGAGCAAGGATTCCAGTTTCTAGATGTGCAAAGCTGTAATTGCAGCAAGGAGGTTCTACAAAGTTTTGGATCAGGGGTGCTGACACAAATACACACCACAGTTTTTAGATTTTTAAATTCAAGGGTTGGGAATAATTTTGCAATAATATTTCTTACATGGACTCATCTGGAGATGAGCCAGATTCAAGCAAGAGGGAGGAAGCACTGTGGTCACTTCATTCACATCTGTCTATTTGCAGGATCACAGTGTCTGTTCCTCTGAGAGGCTAGGAGGGATGAGTAGATGGTGGAATGAAAAGTACCTTATGTATTTCTTCCATTCCAAATTCCTCTTCATCCCTGTGCTATGGAAAGGAGGAAGAAGAAAGAATGAAAACAAGAGTGGGAATGGTGAAGAAAATGCTGTGGGAGACTCAGTGTGACGGTCCAAGACCACTACCACAGAGATAAGATAGACATGATTGGTGCATTGCATAAATTAACGGAAAACACAAACATATGAGGGGAAACCATGAAGCTACTGACTGACTCTGAACCTCATTGGTTCATCAGTAATCCTGGATAGAGCTACCTGATGAGTCTCATCCCAGCCGTTCTCATCCCTGGTGCCCATCTTTGCCCTGTAATAGAGCAAGGTCTCACAGCAGGAGGTTTCGCCCCCTGTCAGCACAGTGTGGTACAGCGGGGTCAGGCCACATCGGTCTATGTAGTCTGGAGACGCTCCAAGAGACAAAAGAGCCTGCCAGGACAGGACAGAGGGAAGGGATTTTATCACCATTTATGTGTTAAACCATACGATCCTGATCTCCGATTTTTACTAAGGTCAAAACAAAGTGAGTCAAAGTAATGTTTGATGATGCATTTACAGACCAGAAAAAGTGGGAGTTTTTAGCTTTATTGCTTGGCTTGTTGGACCCCAGTGCACAGAAAATTTGATCACAGGCTGACTGACTGACGGGTGCCTCACTAGGAAGTGAACGTGTTTGTGACAGTTTTTTATCATCAAATATCATCAAAAAGTCTAACAATTAAATGTTATTTTTTGGTTTTTCAGGAAAAATTTTTTAGTGATGCTCTGAGAAATCTGTTGATGACCAGAAATGATGTTGACCCGCCCTGATTGAACAACCAATAAAAAAAACTCAAACATCCAATCTTTTTTCTGATCTGTGAATGCACCAAACCTCAGAGCAACCGGGTGGCACTGACAGCAGAACACTGTTTGACATGCAGTTACTGAGTGAAGACTCAATGTAGGTGAGGGTTTAAAATGATGCTAGCCGTGCTAACAGGGCTAATCGCTAATATAGCTTAAAGCTGTATTGGCTGTCAGTGCTTAAACATTTATACGTAAGATGTCCGAATGAAATGGTAGAAATCAGTTATACTCAGATAAGATAGCAAAAATATAGAAATTTGACATTTTTAAATGGTGCCAATGTTGATTTAATGGATTCCTGCAACTAATATATATTAACGGTGACATTTTAACAGATCTAAGGTCAAGGTTTATTCATGTTTAGATTAAGTGTGTCAATAATCATCATTTTATTTGTCTTGTCCAATCTCAGTGAGAGTGTGTGTGATTTAATGAAGCTCTTACCAGCAGTCCAGCGTGATTGTGAGCTCTGACAGCTTTGTGCAGCGGCGTCATCCCGTCTCTGCTCCTGAAGTCCATGTGAGCTCCACCCAGAACCAGCAGCCTGATGCCCTCCATGGACAGGCCAGACTGCAGGGCCACTGACAGCGGGGTCTCTGACCCGCACAGGAAAGACGGTTTAAGGTTTAAAGGTAAAACGCAAAATATTTTAGATTTTGTAGAAACTCGGAATACAAAAAACACAAATATGAGAAACTCACCTCCACTGTCAAGGTCATGGAAATTTGGATCAAGACCCTTATCTAGAACTTTTGCCATTTTTTCCATCGCTCCAGTCTGAATGTATTCTAGAAACTTCTTCTGACTGGCCTGAATGTATAATCATGGGAAGGCAGGTCAGACAATGGTTATCAAGCCTCTCCAGCTGCTATCACACATGACTGAGCAATGAAGAAGGGATACCTTTGTGCTGAGTTTAACCAGAGCCTTTTCATCCAGGTTGGTCTGTTTATAGACTCTGGTTTTGTACCTAAACTGCAGACGGAGACAATAGGATCTGTGTGAAAAACGTGAGTCATGATGTTCAGCAGCACATGTGTAGAAATCCATGACACTGTAGTTCAGAAAACAAAATGGCCGCTAACTTTATGTTCTGTTTCCAGAAGGTTTCTCTCCCACTCAACCCTGCCAGAACAGGGCTGTGATTCATTTCTTCAGAAGTTGGATTTGTATTTATTTTTTGGAGAAAAAAGAAAACTTTATCCCATGATTTGTTAATTAAATATTGTAACATTTTGTTTTGTAATTTGCCCCTGGACATATCTGCTGTTTGTATTTCATCTCATGAATTTGTTTTAGGTTTTTTTGGGAGCTGGCAGATGAAAAGAAAGAGCCTTCAGGGGTAAATGAGTTCCAGGTTGATCGGACAACTGTATCCAGAATCCAGTTTGACGAAAACGGGTCAAAAGGATGTGCAGAGCCTTCTCCAGGTGCCTGGAACAGCCCATAATTTAGATGAATTTCTCAGTTATAATAGCTGAGACAGGCCAGCAGAACCTCGGTGCAGGACCAGACCCTTTCACAGTCATTTCTAAGACATCCCCTGGTTTAAAGTCTAAAGTAACAACCGTTTAAGTTGAAAAAAGATAAAACCTCTAAACAAAGCTTAATTTTAATCATTTGTTAATGCACAATGCCACCGTACAGTTTGCTTTAAGCTGTGAAAATATATGTATCAATCAAAAGTCCCTTTAAACTAGAGTGCAGCAGTGTTATCAGAATTAAGCTTGAAATCCATTTTCACCTGAACTGTGGTGATTTCTCTTTCTGCATCGGACTCTTGATAGAACATCAGAACATCACTGGCTAACAAGCTTTTAATCACTGTCGTAATATGAGCTCAATTGGATCTCCGTTAGTAGTTCTGGTTTGGAACCAGTTCCTGAATAAAGTATTTTCAGACTCAGTCAAGAACACCAGAACCACCAGAGGGCGCTGTAAGCTGTGGAATCTTAATATTGATTCTTCTCTACTGCCCAATGACACACAAACTGAGAAATGTAATATGCTGCATTCTGAATAATAAGTAATTTGGAGAATATAATAGAAATGATGCAACTCTATACAGACTTAACTCATTGTTTTGCACTGAAATTCTGAGCCTGAAACAAATCTTATACTTGTTTTCTTGCTACTTTTAAAACTATTTCTACGTCTTTTTTACAAAAAGTATTTCTACACTGCCAAATTCTACTGTTTTTGTCACACTTATGGTTTTTTTTTAAATCACAAAATGAATTTTAATATCAGACAAAATTAACCAGAGTAAACATAAAAAGCCTTTTGTGAACCAAAGGGTCACAAAATAATTTTTAAGGCTTTTGGACTCCAGTGAGAACCATTAGCCACACATGGAGAACACATGGAACAGTGGAGAACCTTCTCAGAAGTGGGCGACCTACCAAAATTACTCGAAGCTCATCAACGACTCATCCAGGAGGTCACAGAAAAACCCAGAGCAACATTTAAAGCTCTGCAGGCCTCATTACCATAGTTAAGGTCAAAGGTCATGACTCGATAATAGGAAAGAGAAACTAAAGCAGCATTCCAGAAAAGTCATAATAATCATCTTTATATGAAGTTTGTCTTCTGCATTTAATCAATCCCTTAGGGAGTAGTGGACAGCTCTGCAGCACCTGAGAAGGATTTCAGGGCCGATAGTCTTGCTCAGGGACCCAGAGTGGCAGTCTGTGGGATTTGAACCAGGTACTTACAACCTTCTTAGAACACAAGCGCTCTGCTCTAACCACTCCCCCAGACCAAGGTCACAGGGTCAGGAATCAGATATCAGACAGCTGTGTCGCAGAGTCATAGCCTCTGCAGCTGTTGCACCTCTACACCGTGGACAAGGACCTGGACATCTCGCCATAGTTAACTGAACCAAGAATTCTGATCTTAATCAGGAAATTCTGGAGGAAAATGTCTGACCATCAGTTGCAATGTGTCAAGGTGGCACAACCATTTAAAACTGTATTTTTCCTTTAATCTGGTTATTTTTGTCTAATTTTAAAATATTCTAATTAAAATTGGAATGTTTTAAACATTTAAGTGTCACAGAACAGCTAAATCAGAGTCTATCTGTAAGGGTGTACATACTTTTTCATGGCACCACATGGATTGAAGGGTGATTTCGGGTTATTTAATTGTGAAATTCAAAGAATTTACATGACACCAGGAAATCCACTCATTCCTGTTTTCTCAGTGTTACCTCTAGGTAGGGCACCCCTTTCTCAAAGGTGTGTGCGTAGTCTCGCAGGGGACGCTCCTCCTCGAGGAATTTGGCATCTCGTCCTTCTCCAGCCGGCTGGAAAAGTCCGTAGTTGTAGACATCCCATAAGGACTCACCGAGTGAGCAGACAATCTGCTGCTTGGCACTCCACACGGTGCAGTCCTGGTCAAACTGGAGACACCTCTAACATGCAACGACACGGCAGGGAGACGCTTAGAGGTTTCATTCTTCTTCCATTTAAAACATTTTAGTGTTATTGCAGGCAATAGTAGCAGGTATAGAATTAGTATTGTTGCTGTTATGTTACTGGTAGGTTACTTTTAACTTTGGGGTTTCTGTCTTTTTTCTGTCCATAGAAAGTACCCCTGACAGAGTCATTGACTGGCCTATCAGTGCCATTAACTTAGTATAGGGTTCATTTTTCTCCTAGTTCTGTGATTAGGTCTTCATCATCCCTGGGTGATGTCATGGACAGAGCTATTGTTGCTGTTTAATGTATGTTTTCTTTGTCTTTTTCAAAAGAAAGAATCCCTGGTTCAGTACATCCAAAGTTTGTCTGTCTCCTTCCTGCCCTCTCAATCCCCAGGCGGCAGACAGACACTTTTATTAAGCCTGATTATGTGCGAGGTTTCGTCCAGTTAAAAGGGGGTGGTTTCTCTCCACTGTTCCCACATGCTTGCTCAGGATGAGGGATTCCTGTAGAGTCAACAGCTTGATGCGACTGGCTGAGTTTTCTTTGCTGGGTAACATTTCCAATTGGCATTAAATGACCTGCTGAAGCTGAATGTTCTGCAGTGCGTTTGGCCTAATTTTTACTGTATACTGGATCTGAATCTGAAGGTGTGACTCAATTGTATTTTAACTAATTGGACTGACTTGAAATTAACCTGTCCCACATTGGTTTTTACAGAATCGCATATAACGCAATACTAAAATTGTCATAAGCGGTCTTGGTTTGGTCGGACCAAAGTGTAGACTTACGCTCGGGAGTCGCATGGTAAGTAGAAATGTTCTTCGATCAATTGTAATAAGTTGTGAACATACAATGCCAGAACACGGAAGATAACGTGGAGCCAGGAAACAAGAACAGGTTAAAACCAGGGTTGTTGGCAGAGGAATTCAGGAGGAACCAGCGAAGAACAATGAAAACCAGGAAGCTAATTTACTGAGGGAAGTGGAGTATGAACCAAGGATCTGGGAGAGGAGCAAATCAGGAGAACAGCCTGGGACCAGGGATGCAGGAGAACTGAGGGAGAGTGACTTATTAACACAGAAAAGCAGGAAGTATAAGGAGGTAACCAAACCAAATCTAAATGAACTGAAGCAAGTAAACAATGAAACTAACTAAAAAACTAAACAGGAGGGAAACCAGATCTAAGAGGAAATGTAACTAGACACCTCTAACCCCGGAAGCAACAAAACTAAACAGAAGGAATCTAATAAACATGAATGAACAGAGAAGCACATTGGCTTAGAGAAGAAAACAAAAGCACACTTTTGGAAATAAATAAGGAAATAAATACAAACTCAAAACCCTAACACTGGCAGATCATGACAAAAATAAAAAACGTCCTAAAAGTCTTTTGGACCAAATGTACCTTGAACTATGACACAGATTTGCCATTGAATCATTTT
This sequence comes from Crenichthys baileyi, assembly GCA_036173005.1. Taxonomy (NCBI): domain Eukaryota; kingdom Metazoa; phylum Chordata; class Actinopteri; order Cyprinodontiformes; family Goodeidae; genus Crenichthys; species Crenichthys baileyi. Next base: position 191,873 of record JAHHUM010002704.1, on the reverse strand, counting down.
GATAAGAGTAACCACTTTCCATTTCGCTAATAAATCAAATGGCAGCAAAGCTTTGACACATCCCAGAGATTCCTTGGGTTTGTTTTGAGGGTCAGATGAACCCAAGCATTGTCACCTTGTAATATACCGCTGCAGCCAGGTTACAGACAGGTGATGATGATGTTACCTTTTCTATTCAGTCAATTGGCTGACGGACAGTTTGGGTGCACAATGTAGCTGAAGCTGGACCTGATAAACTAAAATAAACCCTCGATCGTAACACTGCTGCCACAGGCTAGAATGTGGAGCATAAATTTATCTGCTGGCTGTCTTCCCCCAAGGCTCTCATTGCTTTTTAATCTGGATGTACTGGGACAATTTAGGTTTTTTCTATTGTCTTTTATGATTTTAAAAAGTCCTTCCACATGCACTGTGTCCACAGCAACCTCTGATGTTATCATGTAAATCACCAGGTCAGTTTTAAAACCTGCCTTTCAGTGATGAATGCAAGGCAATATTATGTGTGCAGAGCATGAATTCTATTTAAATAATTTATTACTTGCTGTATTTCAAGAAAAGAACCACTGGTGCAATCATGTTATTTATTTTCACACTCCATTTGTTTCTGGTTTTGTTAGAATGAAGAGGAGCGCACACATCCCAGTATGCATGTTTATCATTTGTTCTGTATAGAACGTGTCAAACTGATACCAACTCCTACAAGGAAAACAACAAACTGCTTTGTGGAGAAAATCTTATTGTATTCCTATACGTTTTACACCCAGAGCTCAGTGAGAAACTGCCTCAGTGTTCTCTGTAGGGTCTGCCTAACTCCATTTCTTCACATTATTCCATTTTCTTGGTTCTCCATTAGAAGACCTTCACACTGAAACGTCGTTGACTGCTCGCAGAAAGCTGGGTAAAGGAGCGGAGCCTCGCTGCTATTGTTGCGTTTCTGAGAAAACTGCACAGCTCAGCATCACTCTCATGCCCCACTGTCCCCCCTGAGCCCCAACTAGGTTGCATTATTTGATAGTATAGCCGAATCTATTGGCATAGCAACCAGTTCATTAGAGGAGGCAGGCACCCGTTGCCTTAGCGATGTCTTACTGGACCCTTGGAGCTATACCACATGACGTGCACAAGCGTGTGTGTTTGTGTACACATGTGTGAGTGAGCCGTGGTGTATGTGTATGTGCATTCTTATGGGAGAGGGGATGCAGTGTGTGTACGTCTCTGCTCTGCTGTGTGAAAGGCAGAGATTGGACGGCTGATCCCTGGGAGACAGAAGACCCATATAATACAGCCTGTATGTCACAGTGACACTGTTGTCTTTCTGCACCTGATCTCTGCAGCATTGTAATCTAATTGGAGCACACCTTCCTCTCCAGGCTCATAATGTTCATGCCTTTTCTTTATGTCCCTTTTATTCATCTGAGTGACGTTTCTGCAGAAGGGTTTCATGGCGCTGAGTGTTTGTGAAGGTTTTGTGCAGAGCTGAATGTGACGCCTGTGGCTGGTGAAAGGCTTAAGAACAACACTCCGCCCTGCATGTTTCTTAGCCATCCAGAGTCACTCACTGCGCAGCTTTCCCCAAACTCATTAAAAACCTATTAGATAATTAGCAAGTCCTGTTATATTGAGGGCAGATTAGCTGACATGTGGAACACTTGGCATGTTCAGGGATTTGGAAATGGAGAAAGGAAGATGGGGGAGGGTGGGAACGGTGGGGCTTTCTCACCTTGATGCGGTTTATGTGTGGCCTCGCCAATTCTCACCTGCTGCCAATGGAAGGCTGTCAGCTGCAGGAAGTGTGAAGTGATGCTAACTTCAGAATTGGAACCTAATTATGTCCATGCTTGACCCGAGGTAGAGGCTAACATCATGAGGCTGTGGCTTTGGCTTAGTTTCCTTTGCTTTTTGGGGAATGTGGGGTTATTTCAGCATGTTTATGCTGATTGTTTACATACATCCTACGAAAATACACACAAATCATATTTTCTGCAGCTAAGTTTTATGTTGAAAAAATGACTTGGAGAATTGTTTCTTCTGTTATAGTTTGTTAGTTTGTGATTATGTTATTTATTTATTATTTTTTTATTTATTTTAGTCTTCATATATGTTTGTCTGATTTTTACTCTTACTTGAGTAATTTCTTGAATTGCTATTTTTTACTTGATTAAAAATATGTTGATGTATTTACTTGAGTACAGTTTTGGCTACTCTGTCTGCCTCTGCTTTTTACACAGTATAAACATATGATTTCAACTGTTTTGTACAATTAGAGGTGTAAGTCTATTTAAGATGCAGAGGCAGCAGCTGTACTCCACATCTCATGCATTGCTTCCTGACTGCCTTCTGCTGCTGCTTCTCCTTGGTTCTCTTGAGCCCATCCAGCACTCTAGAACCCCCTCTGGGCTCCGAGGTCACAGATCCTCTCCTCACTTCCTGACATGCAGAAGACATGTTCAGGCAGTAGAGATGAGCTCATCTCTCCATGGCATGTTGAGCTGCACAGCCATGAAGAGATGAGATTGGAGCCTGGACACCAAATTCAAATTTATTCTATATTGGCTCAAAAACATGCATTAAAGTGTTCACTTGTCATTTTTCCGACTGAAATACAGGAAGAAACAGAAGGTTAGATGGAATTTTATATGTGGTAAATAAAAATTGTGGGTTAGGGTAAATGTGAGTGGATTCAGTTCAGTTTATTTCTGTATCCCCAATTCACAAACGTTACATCAAGGCACTTAACAGGACAAACGGGTCCAATTCTTATCCAATTCTAGAGAAATATATAATCAAATCAGTCAAATTATACAGAGAGATCCAAATTCAAGTGCATGCATTCCAATTTGATCCTGGTTATGATATAATGCAGTTAAATTCAGTGAACGGCGCGCCGTCAGATCCCACGAGATCAACATCTTAAAATTACAATAAGGTAGAAACAGTTAAACAGGTTTGTTTTTGTCTTTTAAATGAGGGGATGTTAAGTGCACGTGTCTAATGAATATCCGCCTGACTGTTTAACAGTTTTATTAATATTATTTTACAGTTTTAGTGTCAAATTAAAACTGAATCTTTCTCTGAGGCAGTAATACCAGAGAGACTTGGCTTGAACTACTTCTTCATTTGGAAAGAGCTCCAGTCAGTGCCCTGCTTGTAAAGAGTAACAAACTTGAAAAATGTCTTTTTTGGACATCCTGTCTTCATATCTTATTGTTTTGGGCCTAAACCAGTTTAAATGTGCTTTTAGAATCCTGATGAGAATTAAGGAATGTGTTTTGAACTAGTATTTCTGATGCACCTACTGTTTGTTTGATGTCAGGGATTCCAATGCGAAACACCATCATGGTCAGGAAAGTGTCTTCATGAGGAGCCATGGTGGTCATGCTGCGCTCCATGAGAGCTCGTCTTTTTGCTGTCATCAGATGTTGTTGCTGCAGCTTGTTGGCGACATGATGATGTGGTTGGGCCTGATTGGACATGTGGGGGTTGCCCCGGTTATCAAGGTTACCTGGCCTCAACGGTCGGCCCAGTCTCTGTCTACCAACCACAACAGCTGCAGGTTTCACCACCTCACCGCTCTTCCCTTCCCAGGATTGCCGTCCTGCGATCATTTCCTTCTCTCCCAGACCTTCTAGTCCTCCATTTTCCCAGTTGCGTCGGCCTTCATCGTTTCTTGCCTCTCGCCTTTGCTCTTCCTCCTCCTCCTCATCCTCCTCATCTTTGTCATCCTGACTGGAATAAAAATGCTCATTATTTCCCAGCATCCTTTGCTGTGCAGGTGGTCACTGCAGTGAGGGCAGAGTGATCTAGCTGTCATGGAGACAAAACATGGCTATCCCATGAGACCGGCTTCATCCTTGGAAACATGCTGTGGAAAACAGGCAGAGAATGGAGTCACTTCAGTCTTCATTTACAAAAAACATTTAGTCAACAAAATTAGGAAGGGTGGAACTCAAACATGTACAAGACAAGTGCAATAATAGCAAAACTAGCCAGTGGCAATGTTAATAGGTCCACATGTGTGAAGTAGCACAGAGCTGGTCCACATTTCCCATTTAGCCACTAGGAATGCACCAGGGAACAGCAGGCTGATGGAAGACAGGCTAAATATAAACTCTGTGAATTTCAATCACAGGTTCTCTGCAGAAGAGATGTGCAATGTGGCATCACACGAGGTCAAGATCATTTCTGCTCGGTGGTAATGGAGAAGCCAAATGTTTGAGTTGCGGCCTGTCATGGAAAATAAAGATCTGATGACGTGTCTTCATTATATTCTATAAAACAGCTTCATCAGAGGTCATTCTGTCCCTGAAAAGAGACAAAATTCTGGTTCTGACTTTTCCTTTGGCCATAACTAATTTCTTTGGTATGTTTCCTGCAGTTATTGTCCCTGTGAGGGTTTTCGTTTGTCAGCTGACTTGCTTTCTGCTTGTTCCAACCCAGAGGTAAAAACATAATTTCTTAAGGGAAAAAAAGGTCAAACTTTAGGTATTTGCACAATAATGATGATGATGACTGTGATTCATCTAAACAAATTCTACATTAGGTTGTTTGACCTTATTCTAGTTTCTCTCCCCCTCAGTAGACATAATGCTTGCAAAAGTCATTTACACTGCCTTGCAACACCTTTGTCGACATTGTCACATTTTGTCACATTACAACCTCAAACCTCAGTGTATTTTATTAGCATTTTATGTGATGGACCAAAACAAAGTAGTGCATAATTGTGAAAGGGAAATTTTCACTATTTGTACTAATGAAAATCTAAAACATGGGCTGTGAATTGGATTAAGCCACCTTTACTCCGATACCCCCAAATTATGTTTCACTGAAGTTACCCAATCAGAGTCCTGCTGTGTGTAATTTAGACCTCAGATTAAATGCAGCTGTTTTGTTTGTGGCCTCACCAGTTTGTTAGAAAACATTAGAGAACAAACATGAAGACCAAGAAACACAGCAGACAGGTCAGGGAGAATGTTCTGGAGAAGTTTAAAGCAGGGTCAGGTTCTACAACAATATTCCAAGCTTTGAACATCTCTCAGAGCTCTGATCAATCCATCATCTGAACATGGAGAGAGGATGGACCACCTGCAGACCTACCAAGACATGGACGTCCACCTAAACTGACAAGCTGGCATTAACCAGAGAAAGAGTCGAGAGTTCCATGGTAACTCTGGAGGAGCTGCAGAGATCCACAGCTAGGAGAATCGGTCAATAGGATAACTAGAGTGGCAAAAGGAAAGCCATTGTCGAAAGAAAGCCAAAAGAAGTCATTTTTTCAGTTTGCCACAGATAATGCAGGGGACACAGCAAGCATGTAGAAGAAGAAGGCACTGTGTTTAAAAATTAAGTATTTGACACACATGCAAAACACTATATGTGGCAGAAAAAGGACATTGAACGTCAATTTGAGTGCACATAACATAGTGATGGCAGCATCATGCTATGGGAATACTTTTCTTCAGTGAGAACAGGAAAGGTGGTCAGAACTGATGTTTAGATGAACGGGGGGAAATCATAAAGGATGGCTTGTTACAGGCTGTGAAATAAAAGTTTTTGGCTCTGACCGTTTCCATAGCAACCGGTCTGAACACAGTTGGACATGCTAGCAGTGCTGGCAGCTAACCTTCTTCCATTTAGATGATAAGTTGAAACCTGTTTGATTCTGTGGTGAATATCTCAGGTAAAACCAGAGGACGTAATGGAGGTAGTAGAGACTACTGCTTGCTCATCAGCCGGTGAAGCAGCTGGTTACCATGGAGATTGAAGGCAGACAGGTGGACAGACGTTACTGCTGACCAATGAGTCAATGAATTCTTTAGCAACTCCTTATTCAGCCTTGGCATCAGGAGATATTTACTGTTCCTCTCCCAGGTGCTGTTAGATCTCCTAACATCTGAAGGACGACACACCTTCATCGATATCCTCCAGACAAGAGAAAATAATGAATGTTTTTTTAAATACATGGGATGACTTTAATCACTTGTTACTTGTTTAGTACAATAGATCTAAACAAGCATTAGGAGGATTTGTCTAGGAAGCAGGTTATCTGAACACCTTAACATTGGTCAATCTGCAAAATTAAACCTGTTTTGTAAATGAATGCTACACTTATATGAGAATACCAGCATCGCTTCCATCTGAACTCAACTCAGTAAACACAAGGGCTCCGTATTGTATCCTCAAGCATTAAACAGTAGAGAGAAATGCCTAAAGGGGGAGATCTCTGTCCCGAAAAACGTGAAATTCTCTTGTGAATGAAGGACTCAAAGATCCTAATGATTTGACATCAAAGCAGAATTGTTACATCAGATGGTTTCACTGGACCTTCTGTTTCTTAATTCACCCGACATCAAACTACAAGCTACAACAAGCATGTTGTGAAGCAGCTTTTGGTTCCTTTTGGTTCAACATATTTCCTTCACTTCGCTGTACATCACATTTTACATACTGGTGCCTGCTTGTACCACGTTCTGGTTTCTCGTTGGTCTGGCTGCAGATCTGGATCGGTGCCCACGGTCACCTTACTGGTGGAGAATGACGCCGGGGATCTCCCAGTATGTGATTGGCAGGCCGATGCTCTGAATACCGTACGAGTTGGCAGTTGATGTCGGAGGGTATCAGAATGAACAGATGGACGGATGGATCCCGTAGAGACACAACTGGAATCAGGACACAGATCACCATCATGCAGAAGCTGCCGTTAGATGATGAGTAGTTCATGAGGGGTACTTGGTGAAGGTATTTGGGTGAATCAGTAATCTGTGACTTTGCTTTGTTAACCTCTGGTTGTGGTCCATGTGAAAGGATGGGGTATGCATTTAAAATATAAGGACCACATTAGAATGCGAGTGTAAAACACCTCAGCTGTTAGTTTAGAGTAGTTTCCAGTCTTTGAGACCACCATCCCATTTGTTCCAGTCTTTCTCCATTTGATTGCTTGTGAGTGTTTACAAGCTGACATCGGTTCGCAAGTCGTGAATAAAGCAACAAAATTAAGTCAAAAAGGTCAAACTGTATTTGGTTTTACATAATTCGATGTATTTTTTTTAAAAAGTCTTCTAATTCTGCTTTGTGTATTCTGGTTGATGACATCACAAGAGGCACAAGAGTGGAGCTGATCAGCTGGTGTTAGTAAACATTATGGCGTCTTTTTTGACAAATTCAACAGATTTTAAAGCATATGAACTGCGCCAAAGTTTGACTTTAAAGACCCCAAAGCCATGATGGATGTAGCTGTGAAGTGATGAAGACGATGGTCATCTTTAGATCTTCTTCTGGAATGAATTTGCTCCATCTGACTGGTTTCTGTGCATATTTTCCAGTTGTAAGATGTTGCCCATTTTAGTGGGCCCTCCTAAAGTAAGTGTTCTGCCGGTACAGTAGTACTGCATGAACTTTGAACTCATCCTATGTCTCTTTCTGACTTAAAAGCAAAGTTTTTTTTCTTTCTGCTTCCCTGTGATGTGGACTGGACTGATGTTATAGGGGACATGTGGCTCTTCAGACCCTACGCTGTTGCTCTTAATAACTTTGGCCAAAAATGCTAAAAAATTGAGCAATGTTTCAAAATGTAATTGTCATTTTAAAATGCTAGCTTTAGCAATTTTCCCCAGTTGTTTTCATGCAATATGTGCGTAATATTTCCACAAATAATGACACTAATACCTGAAGAATATTTTTTTTTATTAAGTAATTTCTTTTGTCAATAGGTTGCAAACTACATACAAAAACTGAATGCCCCATTGAAGAAAATGTATTAAACCAAATAACAAAAATAACATTTTTGTTCTTAAATTTAAAAATTAAGAAATCCTACAGTGGTTATTATGAAAATCTGTTTGATTTCAAAGAGTCATGTTGCTTTTTAGCTCTTGGGGAAGTAGAGGTTGCTGACCCCTGGTCTAGGCTGTGCAGACATGTTGAGGCTAACTGGTGGGATTTGTCTGTCTGGTAATGATGTTCAGGAGACCATATGGTCCTTTTCTCTTCACAGTCCACTTCCATACATTATCTTCTTGACAGATTTACCTGAAAACCATGCAGTGTTCTCAGCTCTGGCTCAAATAACAACACCTCTGAAGGAGGGATTTCCTAACAAAGATGTGAATGAAGATGAAACATGAGAACACAAACTGCTGCCTTCAGATGCACTCTGATCAGTTCCCTATGCCTCATGTGATGTCATCAATGATATGTTCATGTACATGCATAGAAAACTGACCATGACATGTTGTGTAGATGACGTTCAGACTGAGACTTGAATATTTTATGAGGTTCTGTTTAGGTTCTGTAAAGTATTATGGATTATAGACAATAAATCAGTGAAGCATCAACTTAAAAAATTTAAGGATGCATTCACTCATTTTAGAAGCCATGATCGCAGCCTTGTAGTTTTTACTTTTCGGTGATACGAAGAGGATGTTCTGCAGCTTCACTTCTCAAATCAAACTTGTCTGGTGGAAGATCTGAAGCCATACAAGGTCCTCCTACATTATATCCCACAGAACTTTGTTTAGTTAAAGTGTAGCAGCACATGGAGGAGGACCACGCAGATTTCTCTCTCTGGTTAGCTCAAGTTTTTTGCAACACTAATGAGAACAGCCACGTTACTCTGCTTGTTAGGATGAAGTCCACAGAACCAGCTCTGGTCCTCCTGGTTTGTCTGGTAATATCTAACACATACTCTAAACAAATCCATTAAAGTGCAACAGAATCAATCAGAAAATGCCCAGAGTAAAGCATGGGGGTGGATCAGTGATGGTTTGGGCTGCCATATCATGGCATTCCCTTGGCCCAATACTTGTGCTAGATGTACGCGTCACTGCCAAGGACTACCGAACCATTCTTGAGGACCATGTGCATCCAATGGTTCAAACATTGTATCCTGAAGGCGGTGCCGTGTATCAGGATGACCATGCACCAATACACACAGCAAGACTGGTGAAAGATTGGTTTGATGAACATGAAAGTGAAGTTGAACATCTCCCATGGCCTGCACAGTCACCAGATCTAAATATTATTGAGCCACTTTGGGGTGTTTTGGAGGAGCGAGTCAGGAAACGTTTTCCTCCACCAGTATCACATAGTGACCTGGCCACTATCCTGCAAGAAGAATGGCTTAAAATCCCTCTGACAACTGGGCAGGACTTGTATATGTCATTCCCAAGACGAATTGACGCTGTATATATATATATTATATATATATATTATATATATATATATATATATATAGTGCATATATATATCGTGCAAAGGTTTTTCTTTGGAACTAATTCATACTCAAAAAACAAATCTAGCATTGAGAATCACCTTTGGACTTCTGTGAGTCTGATTTGGATGCTCAAAAGGTTCACATTTCAGTCCAATAGCTTCTGTAATTAAAAGCCCACAAAGAACGGCTTGTTAACACTCTCAAGTTTTTAATACTATCATTCATGTGCATCATGAGGGAATAGAGGCGGCTGATTTATGAACATAGTCTCATTAAATATTGAACGGAGTCGAGCATTCACAAGTCAAGATAAGGAACTGGAGGGAGAGGCAGAGAGGAGACAGGAGATGACTAATTGGGATGTAAAAGCGATGAGGGGGGGTTCACAGGGGAGAAAGATGGAGTTATAGTTTACATAAAGCATAGTAGTCAGATCTAGGAAGAAAAGGATTATAGTAGGAGAGCTGGAGCTGAAAGTAGGATGAGAAAACCAGATGAAACAGTTGCATTCTAAAGGAATAACAACAAAAGGAAGAAATAAGCTGTTATAACTGGGCTAATTATCTCCAATCACGCCTCCTGAAATGCTCCTCTCAGTAATTATAGATGCAGGACTTAATTTTTCCTTAATTTAGCTGCTTTACTCTGCAATAACAACAGCTCTGTCTCAGCTCCTCCTGCAGCTGTTGGCTCTCCTGTCTCTGGGCTGACCATCATGGGTCTCCTCATCCTGACTCTCCAAGACTCTACCTTTTAGTCTGTCTGCATAATCATGACTACACTGAATTATGTTGTTCAACATTACATCAGTGTGTATTATTTGATAAGTTGTCTATATTGCTCTCATAAAGCCTGGTTGTGGCTCTGAGCCTCCAGATACATTTCTGCCACAGTTATTGGCACCCCTGGTGAAGATGTATGGGAAGCCTGAAAATTCATTCATTTAAATGTCCTGGTAGTTCCCAGGACCTTGATGCAAGAAGAAGGCCCACAGAATCACAGATCCTCCATACTTATCAGTATGAGATGCTTTACCACATATTCAGCCTTTGTTTTAGCCCAGAGTGTTTGATGCTGAAAGGGCCTCAGTCTTTCAGTCCCATCTGACCAAGGCGTAGATTTCCAGTTAAAGTCCAAGGAGACTTCTGCAATTGTTAGCATTTATGTTAAAAGGACAGAAGCTGATTTCTCTGGGCATGATTTGGCATGTAGACAGTGGAGAACTGGGCCCAAAGAAATTGCTTTTTACAGGAGTTCTCTTTTAGTGGGTGTTGGAAATGTTCTTGTAGTTGTTTTAAACTTAGCAGTTATTACCCAGACTGGGTATGTTCAGTGGCTTTTTCAATTCCTGATTTATGAACACACATCTGCCCTATTTGAACAGAGGGTTTCCCTGTCTTTCCTCTTTTGAAGAGCTGCTAATTGAAAAAGGCCTTTTTACCATGTGAAATGTATACCTGAAGAAAATAGAAAACCGATGATTATTAATTGAAAGTTCCTACAGTTCAACCACATTTTAAAAATCTTTCTTTGCATTTATTTACTAGCAGCTGTTTAGGGAGTGTGGCTCCAGTAATTTTGTAAAAGGCCATTATTTCTAATGTATTTCTAATTTTCTAATGTACTTGAATTCAAGAATGGATGTTTTTTCATTTTTCGATGTGAGATTCTGTTGGGTGCATTTATTAGCACTGTTGCCTTGCAGCAAGAAGGTCATGGATTTAAATTCAGGTCCTTCAGCATGGAGTTCCTATATTCTCCTCATGCATTCCCAGGTTCTCTCCAGATATCCTGGCTACTAGTCTATGTTTAGTGTTATTAGTTTGTTTGAAATTGTTAATATTTCTGTATTTAAGGAACGCATGTGATTTATTTTGTTAGTTTTACACGATAAAGTTTTAGTACTTGTATTTAACTCATCACTGCAGATCTCAGTGAAAGGTGAACAAATTGTTTCTCCATGTGTTTCATATCAGTGATCTGAGAGATTATGAACTTCCAGCTTAGACTGTTCTTCCTCTGGTTTTATGCACTAAAAGACCTCCGTATTGCTTTAATCATTGCATTATATTGCATTATCCATCTGTTTGTTTTTTTCTGAAACATCAATTTTAGACACTTTATTGATTTTCTCTTGCATGTTGTGATAAAAGGAAGCTCTTTTGTCCGGATTTGCTCCTCTGAGTCTCATCCTTTGATGGATGCAGCTTTTATTCCTAATGATGAATACAACTACTCAGATGCCATTTTTTCAAAAATAGAAATCATATAAAAGTTCTTCTGGTCTGGGAAATAAATAAAGTTAATGCATTTTGATATATGTGTCATGTCCCATGAGGGGATAGCACGAGTTATCTATCAGTTTCACCCAGAACATCTTCTCTGGTTCTTATGTGCATATTCACTCAATAAGCAGTGGGTGCCGCTGTCATTTTGCTCTGCTGGAGGCTAATGGTGCTGAAGCTGGTGTCTGATTCACATCTAAATTAGAAGGCTTTTAGTGATGATAAAATGATATTTTAAAGAATCTGGACTGCATTCAATCATCTCTGCTCCAAAACTGGTCAAGCATCAACAGAAAAGTAGTGAAGCCCGCAGTTTAAGCTGGTATCTGCTCAAAATATATAGACACCCTGGATCGCTGTTTGGGCTACAGTGGACAAAGAAAGGTGAACCGAACCAGAACTATATGCCAGCGTTTTTCACCAGAAAACTGTGTTCTCTGACCTGTCTGAACAGTCCATCCATCCATTCCCCCATCCATCCATCATCCTCATCCATCCATCCATCCACATCCATCCCCCCATCCATCCATCCATCCATCCCATCCAATCCATCCATCCCATCATCCATCCATCCATCCATCCATCATCCATCCCATCATCCATCTCCATCCATCCATCCACCCATCCTCCCCAAAATCCATCCCTCCATCCACCACCCCATCCATCATCCTCCATCCATCCATCCCTCATCCACCATCATCCATCCATCCATCATCCACCTCCATCCATCCATCATCCTCCATCCATCCTCCATCCACTCCATCCATCCATCCATCCCATCCATCATCCACCTCCCCCATCATCCACCCTCCATCCATCCATCCACATCCATCCATCCCCATCCATAACCCATCCATCCACCATCATCCATCCTCCATCCATCCCCATCCATCCCCCCATCCATCCCCATCCATCCATCCCATCCATCCATCCATCCTCCATCCATCATCCATCTATCCATCATCCATCCATCATCCATCCATCCATCCATCCATCATCCATCATCCATCCACCAATCATCCATCCATCCATCCATCCATCCATCCATCTTACTATCATCCATCCATCCATCCTTCCATCCATCTTACTATCCATCCATCCATCATCCATCCATCCATCCATCCATCCATCATCCATCCATCATCCATCATCCATCATCCATCCACCAATCATCCATCCATCCATCTTACTATCATCCATCCATCCATCCATCATCCATCCATCCATCCATCATCCATCCATCCATCCATCATCCATCCATCATCCATCCATGGTGAACCGAACCAGAACTATATGCCAGCATTTTTCACCAGCAAACTGTGTTCTCTGACCTGTCTGAACAGTCCATCCATCCATTCATCATCCATCCGTCCATCATCCATCCATCCATCCATCCATCATCCATCCATCCATCCATCATCCATCCATCCATCCTTCCATCCATCTTACTATCATCCATCCATCCATCCATCAATCCATCCATCCATCATCCATCTATCCATCATCCATCCATCATCCATCTTACTATCATCCATCCATCCATCTTACTATCATCCATCCATACATCCATCCATCTTATACCTCCCCATCCATCCATCCATCCATCCATCCATCCATCCATCCATCCATCATCCATCTATCCATCATCCATCCATCATCCATCCATCCATCCATCCATCCATCCATCCATCTTACTATCATCCATCCATCCATCCATCCATCTTACTATCCATCCATCCATCCATTATATATCCATCATCCATTATCCATAAACCAATCATACCCATCCATCCATCCATCTTAATATCATCCATCCATTTACAATATTTACTATCCATCCATCCATCCATAATCATCCATCCATTATCCATCCATCCAACAATCATCCTCCATCCATCCATCATCCATTTTATCCTTTTACTATCCAACCATCATCCATCCAAAAATATTTAAATTTTTTACTATTCCATCCATCATCCATCCATCCATCTTTCATACCCATTAAATTCCTTTATCCATCAATCATCAATTTTCCACCACAAACATCCATCCATCATATATCCATCAATCATCCATATTCCATTTTATCCCCCTCCTCCATTCCCCAAAAAATCATCCTCAATCCCCCTATCCAAATCCATCCATCCATCAATCATCCATCCATTTTACCATCCATCTAAATCATATCCAAAAAAAAATCCTCCATCCATCCATCAAAATCCATCCATCCATCATCCATCCATCATCCATCATTTTACTATCCATCCATCATCCATCCATCCATCCATCATCCATCTTCTATCCATCCATCCATCATCCACCATCCATCCATCATCCATCCATCCACCTACCATCCATCCATCTTACTATCCATCCATCACCCATCCATCAATCATCCATCCATCATCCATCCACCCACCACCCTCCATCCTCACCCATCCTCCATCCATCCATCCATCCCAAATCCATCCATCCATCCATCATCCCTTCCTCCAATCCCCCCAATCCATCATCCCCTCCATCCAAAATCATCCATCATCCATCATCCATCCATCAATATCCATCCATCACCCATCCATCCATCATCCATCATCCATCCCCCAAATCATCAACCATCCATCATCCATCCATCCATCATCCTCCATCAATCATCCATCCATTATCCATCCATCAATCACCTTTCCATCCATCCCCCAAACCCATCATCCATCCATCATCCATCCATTTTACTATCCATCCATCATCCATCCATCAATCATCCATCCATCCCCCCTTTTATATCCACCATCCATCCCCAAATCCATCCATCCACACCACCCCATCCATCCATCCTCCATATCCATCCATCATCCATCCTCCATCCTCCATCTTACTATCCATCCATCATCCATCCATCAATCATCCATCATCCATCCATCCATCCATCCATCATCCATCCATCATCCATCCATCATCCATCCATCCATTCATCCATCATCCATCCATCCATCCATCATCCATCCATCATCCATCCATCCATCATCCGTCCTCCATCCATCCATTCATCCATCCATCCATCCTCCATCCATCCCCCCTCCACCAAAACATCCTTTCCATCAACCATCCATCCATCCATCCATATCCATCCATCATCCATCCATCCATCATCCATCCATCCATCAGCCATCCATCCATCATCCATCCATCCATCCATCCATCCATCCATCATCCATCCATCAATCATCCATCCATCCATCCATCATCCATCCATCATCCATCCATCCATCCTTCCATCCATCTTACTATCATCCATCCATCCATCTTACTATCATCCATCCATCCATCTTACTATCCATCCATCCATCCATCCATCCATCCATCCATCATCCATCTATCCATCATCCATCCATCATGCATCTATCCATCATCCATCATCCATCCACCAATCATCCATCCATCATCCATCCATCAATCATCCATCCATCCATCCATCCATCATCCATCCACCATCCATCCATTTTACTATCCATCCATCATCCATCCATCAATCATCCATCTTACTATCCATCCATCCATCCATCATGCATCCATCCATCCATCATCCATCCACCAATCATCCATCCATCATCCATCCATCAATCATCCATCCATCCATCCATCCATCATCCATCCACCATCCATCCATTTTACTATCCATCCATCATCCATCCATCAATCATCCATCTTACTATCCATCCATCATCCATCCATCCATCATCCATCCATCCATCATCCATCCATCCATCCACCAATCATCCATCCACCAATCATCCATCCATCCATCCATCCATCTTACTATCATCCATCCATCCATCCATCCATCCATCATCCATCCATCCATCCATCCATCCATCATCCATCCATCCATCCATCATCCATCCATCCATCCATCCATCCATCCATCCCCCATCCATCCATCCATCCATCATCCATCTATCCATCATCCATCCACCATCCCCCATCCACCCCACCATCCTCCATCCATCTTCTATCATCCATCCATCCATCCATCTTACTATCCATCCATCCATCCATTCATCCATCCATCCATCATCCATCTATCCATCATCCACCAATCATCCATCCATCCATCCATCCATCTTACTATCATCCATCCATCCATCCTTCCATCCATCTTACTATCCATCCATCCATCCATCAATCATCCATCCATTATCCATCCATCCATCAATCATCCATCCATCCATCCATCATCCATCCATCCATCCATTTTACTATCCAACCATCATCCATCCATCAATCATCCATCCTTCCATCCATCTTACTATCCATCCATCATCCATCCATCCATCCATCCATCATCCATCATCCATCCATCCATCCATCAATCATCCATCCATTATCCATCCATCAATCATCCATCCATCCATCCATCCATCCATCCATCATCCATCCATTTTACTATCCATCCATCATCCATCCATCAATCATCCATCCATCCATCCATCCATCCATCAATCATCCATCCATTATCCATCCATCAATCATCCATCCATCCATCCATCCATCCAATCCCCATCCATCATCCATCCATTTTACTATCCATCCATCATCCATCCATCCATCCATCATCCATCTTACTATCCATCCATCCATCATCCATCCTCCACCAAACCCCATTCCATCCCATCCATCATCCATCCATCCATCTTACTATCCATCCATCATCCATCCATCAATCATCCATCCATCATCCATCCATCCATCCATCATCCATCCATCCATCCATCCATCCATCCATCCATCCATCCATCCATCATCCATCATCCATCCATCCATCCATCCATCCATCATCCATCCATCCATCAATCATCCATCATCCATCATCCATCCATCAATCATCCATCCATCATCCATCCATCCATCATCCATCATCCATCCACCAATCATCCAACCATCCATCATCCATCCATCCATCATCCATCCATCAATCATCCATCCATTATCCATCCATCAATCATCCATCCATCCATCCATCCAACCATCATCCATCCATCATCCATCCATTTTACTATCCATCCATCATCCATCCATCAATCATCCATCCATCCATCCATCTTACTATCCATCCATCCATCATCCATCCATCCATCCATCATCCATCCATCCATCCATCATCCATCCCCATCCATCCATCCATCTTACTATCCATCCATCATCCATCCATCAATCATCCATCATCCATCCATCCATCCATCCATCATCCATCCATCATCCATCCATCATCCATCCATCCATTCATCCATCATCCATCCATCCATCCATCATCCATCCATCCATCATCCGTCCATCCATCCATCCATCATCCATCCATCCATCCATCCATCCATCCATCCATCCATACATCCTTCCATCAACCATCCATCCATCCATCCATATCCATCCAACCACCATCTAATCCATCCCCCCTTTCAGCCATCCATCCATCATCCCCCATCCATCCATCCATCCAACCCATCCATCAATCATCCATCCATCCATCCATCATCCATCCATCATCCATCCATCCATCCTTCCATCCATCTTACTATCATCCATCCATCCATCTTACTATCATCCATCCATCCATCTTACTATCCATCCATCCATCCATCCATCCATCCATCCATCATCCATCTATCCATCATCCATCCATCATGCATCTATCCATCATCCATCATCCATCCACCAATCATCCATCCATCATCCATCCATCAATCATCCATCCATCCATCCATCCATCATCCATCCACCATCCATCCATTTTTACTATCCATCATCATCCATCATCAATCCCCATCTTACTATCCATCCATCCATCCATCATGCATCCATCCATCATCCATCCACCAATCATCCATCCATCATCCATCCATCAATCATCCATCCACCATCCATCCATCATCCATCCCCATCCATCCATTTTACTATCCATCCATCATCCACCATCAATCTCCATTTTACTATCCATCCATCATCCATCCATCCATCATCCATCCATCCGTCATCCATCCATCCATCCACCAATCATCCATCCCCCAATCATCCATCCATCCATCCCCTCTTACTATCATCCATCCATCCATCCATCCATCCATCATCCATCCATCCATCCATCCACCACATCCATCCATCCATCCATCCATCATCCATCCATCCAACCATCATCCATCCATCCATCCATCCATCCATCTTACTATCATCCATCCATTCATCCTTCCATCCATCTTACTATCCATCCATCCATCCATCCATCCATCCATCATCCATCCATCCATCCATCCATCCATCTTACTATCCATCCATCATCCATCCATCCATCATCCATCCATCCATCATCCATCCATCCATCCATCATCCATCCATCCATCATCCATCCACCAATCATCCAACCATCCATCATCCATCCATCCATCATCCATCCATGAGTTTTAAGATGACTCTCTGTTTGTCATCTGCATAAATTTTGACTGACTTCTCATCATGAGTGACTCTAACATTCATGTGGATAACGTAAAACATAGAAGGGCAAAATGCTCTCAGTCATTCTTGGAAAGTTTGGACTTTTGTAGAACGTTACAGAGTTGTAGTAATTTGGAAAATATTTGGGAGTGTCTGCTTTAGATGCAACAGATCAGAGAAATGAGGAGAGTTCCCTCTACAAGTTTTATTTTTACTCTCGTACTTTTCTCTGAATTTACCTGTGGCATTTAATTTAGTTTTTCTCATGTAATAAGGTGCTGAAAGGAGACAGACGTGTAGAAAAGAGAAAAATCTGAAAATGCAGGAAGCCTGAGACACTCTTCAACCAAAGGAGGTCAATAGCGTCTCTTGACTTCTCATTAATAGAAGCCATAATGAGAGCATTTAGGTAGAATCAGTGAGATGTGGGTCTTCAGATGGTGAGACAGAAAAAAAACCTATTAAGAGTCAGAACCTGACTGATCATTATAATGAGGACATAGATGGATGATCTCCTTGAAGAGCTGGACAGCAGAAAGCCTGTGAAGGTCAACAATGACTTCCTCTTCATCTTGTGCCTTTCCTGACATTTTTTGCTCTTTATTTTCCTCATAAAGAGAAGGAGGGGTCAAACTGAGGTTTTCTGCACTATAAAGTAATGCAATGTAAAATAATGCAGGCTGTGCTATGTCTACTTTCCTTTTATTAAATTATGTCCGGTCTGCTTCTAAAGTATTACGCCATGACTGCGTGTGCTTCCTCCTCCTCCTCTCCTGCCCAGAGACATTTAGAAGCTCGGCTCCAGCACAATGCGCCATGAAAACCATACAGGGTGTCACTTTAACTTAAGCTCCTATTATTTCTTTTTGTCAGCCTCTACCTCTTTCTCGCTCACTCACTCTCCTCTAATGTAGGACAGAGCTTGTGTATAGATATATTTTCAGTGTATCAGTCCCGGGAAAGTAGAATTGGAGATCATCCAAGGAACAGATTGTCCCACTTTTACATCCAGCAAAAGTGGAGCGGCCAAGATCTGTCCTCTATATCCCTCTCTTTGACTGGGTCTGCACCCTTCAGCCTCGTTTGTAGCGCCTGTAGCGGAGAACGAGAACACTCAATCCATACTCCGACACGGGATGGATGGAGTGAGTCACCACCATGAAGGGAAAGAGTACTTAGATTTTATATGAATGGTGCTACACCATCCATCGGGTCTGTGGGTGGTACTCTGACGTAAGACTTCATTATAATACTGTGGTATGACAAGAGGAACCCTACTGCACAGAGCACTTTGGAGAGTTAGTGCCAGAAGACAACATGCAGAGCCGTGCAAAAGTATTCACACTCATATTCATTCTTTAGCTTCCAACTAATCAGTGTTGGTCTTTCACTAAACTTTGAGGTTGTGACAAGGTTGAAGGGTCATCAATAACTTTGCAACGCAGTGTAATGACTAAACCCTCCAAAAATTGGGTTTTTCTCATGGTGTATTATTCCAGTGTCAACACTTTGTGGCTGTAATAAAACCAATACTTGGTAATATCAGATGAAATGCACGAGTGTTTCTCATATTACAAGGCAACCAGTGAATTGATCTTCTCTTCAGCCAGATAGTGAGTCAGCTTCCTCAGTGGGGGGGGAGAACGGCTCCCGCTGAACAAAATTCAATGTCTTTTATTCACTTGCGAATTCAATGCTCATTAAAATTAGACACAATAACCTTGGTAATCAGTTGTTAAGTGAGTAAATAAAATAATTGTCCCTCTCTACCTTTTAACCAATTAATATCCTGCTGCTTTCACCTGAGTTCCAGCTTGATTTGTCCACGAAGCTTCACAGCATGGACAAGCTGCTTCAGAAGGTGCTCCACTTCTTCTAGGGTCCAAGCAATTATGCAGCCACCTCCTAGTAAGCTCTCCGACTCTCAATGCTGTTTGTCAGAAACGTTCGTATGAAATCAGCCTCAGTAGTTTGTCTTGTATAGTTATCCCTAGCTTGGCTTGCAGTCTTGTTTTGATCAAAGTGGGCTATCTTTCCTCTTTACTTTAGACTCAATTGGGTCAGGCTGAATGTGCTGAGGGCCTTACTTGGGCTAAACTGGGCTGGATAGGCCACGAGACCTCAGTGCAACACAGATTTATGAGTGAAGATCCCCTGTTCTATTTTAAAGTCCCAGTGCTGCACGTAGACATCGATACTGAGCCTAACGCTGCTTTGTCAGAAAACAGAAACCCCCTAACTCAGCGCTGATCAAACTTTTACTCTTTCTCATTCAGAACCTCGTCTCTATTGTTTGCTTTTGTATCAATATGAGAGAAATGAAGCAGTTCTGCATCATACTTACTATTTTCCTTCAATTTTTTCACCAGCTTCACAGAAATACTTAATCAATGCTCAGACTGAGGTCCTCTGCCCAAAACAAAAGATCCACAGATGTTCTGTTAAATGTTCTGTTATTTTAAAGGCTAAAAGGCTTTTCTCTGTGTGGGGCAGAGATGGCTCTAAAGTCTGTGGACAACTGGTTGTAAACCCAGTTTTTCTTCCTGACCTTCAGAGCAAAAGTATTCATACACCTTAAACTTTTTCATATCCCAACACGTTATGTGATACACTGTAAAGAGGAAACAAACCAACAAATCTTAAAAGTCTGTGTGCGTCTGTACTCAGCCCCTTTTAGTCTGGTCCCCAAATAAAATCAATTACAACTAGTTGCCTTAAGAAATCTCCTAATTAGTAATCAGGGTTCAGCTGTTCTGTTTCTAGGGCTTCTCTAGAGAACAACCAGCATCATGAAGACCAAGGAACCAAGCAGGCAGGTCATGGAGAAGGTTGTGGAGAAGTTTAAAGCAGGGTTAGGTTCCCAAGCTTTGAACATCTCCCAGAGCTTGGTACATGGTAGTGACAGCATCATGCTGAGAGAATGCTTTTCTTCAGCAGGGAAAGGCCTGAGCAGACCTAAATCCAACTGTTCACAGATGCTATCCATCCAGACTGACTGGGACTGAGAAAATATTTCACTAGAGGTGCAGAGCTGGTGGAGATATCCTCCAAAAGACTTGCAGCTGCAATTGCTGCAAAAACGTGGTTCTAGAAAATGTTTACTAACAGGGTTAAATACACATGACACACATTTCAGATTTATTCTTTGCAAATAAAATAAAAGAAACATTTATCCTTGTTCTTCCACTTCATAATGTGCAATTTCACACACAACAAAATGCCTATTTGGGGTTGTAATAAGAGAAATATTAAAGGGTTCAAAGGGTATGAATACTTTTGAAAGGGTCTGTCTACCACCTGCACCACAAATAAATTAGCAATTTTGCTCTGTTGGATTTTGTCCCAACAAGTAATCCTGAACAGGATTTATCTGCAGTTTTCTAGTTTATATCAACTAACAAACACCTTAGTAAGTTAAGGTACATGCATTAAGATGTCAATAAAATATCATTAACAAAGGGAGTTCAAAGGTCAACTCTAGTTTTATAACAACAAAACGCAGCCAGTTTTACCCCCAATTTTACACATGAAAACATCAGACCTGACATACGAACAGAGCAGCTCACAGACCAGTCGGACAAACACACACGAGTGCCGATGTAAACTTCTCCAAACAGGCCGTCCATCAGTGACAGTTTCACTTACCTCACTCGTCCAGAGACTTACAGGTAACGCTGAGGGACAAAAGCCAACAAGAGGCTAATAAATGCTGTTAGACATGGCTAACACAGTGAGGACCGTGTCAGTGGCTGTCAGGCCTCCTTACAGTTCATCCACCCTCTGTGTAAAGGTGTTTAATTAGATCCACCGTCAGAAAAAGCTTCAAACTTCACTTCTTCTGCTGCTGTGTTCTGAGGAAACGTCACATTTTTCTTGCTATTAGGGATCAAATTTAACCCCTGCTGGCTTTTTTGATTAAATGTGAAGCTAATGGTTAGAGGGAAGAAAACTTATTTAAACTTCCACCAAGGATTAATCAAACCTGAGATTTTCAAACTATTCCCAAATCCAGTGCATAACAAAAGTATTCACACCCCTTTGCAACCACAAACTTCAATGTGTTTTGCTGGGATTTTATGTGATAGACCAACACACAGCAGTGCATCAAATGTTTTTTTTTTATTGTTTTTTTTTAAAAACAAAACTCTGAAAAGTGTTCAACCCCCCTGAATACGCTGCAGAATTATCCTTCATTAAAACTGCAGATGCAGATCTTTTAGGGTATGCCTCTACTTATTGCATCTAGAGTCCACTCTTCTTAGAAACAAACTCTGTCTCAGTCAGATTAGATGGAGAACATCTGTGAACATTTGCTTTCAAGTCTCACCACAGATTCTCATTTGGATCTAGGTCCGGGCTTTGACTTGGCCATTTAACACATGAATCGGCTTGTATATAAACCATCCATTGTATATCTGCCTGTATGTTCAGGCTGGTTCTCATGCTGGAAGGTGAACCTCCACCTCAGTCTCAGCTCTTCTGCAGCCTCTAACAGGTTTTCTTCCAGGATTGTCCTGGATTTAGCTCCACCCAGCTTCACTGTCCCTGCTGTAGAAAGCATCCCCGCAGCATGATGCTGCCAACGTCATGTTTCAGTGAGACAGTTGTGTGTTGCAGGTGATGTGAAGTGTTAATTTTCTGCTTCACATAGCATTGTACATGTGGGCTAATAGGTCCAGCTGCAAAAATACTTTGTTTTTTCCAATGGCTTTCTTCTTGACTCTTATCCATAAGGATTAAACTTGTGGAGTTTGCAACCAACTGGCAACAGATAATCTTACCTGAGCTGTGGATCTCTGTAGCTCCTCCAGTGGTACCATGGGCTTCTTGTTTGCTGTTTTGCAGTTGGTTGAACAGAGCTCTGTGAGATGTTTAAAGATTGGGATATTGTTCTAGAACCTAAGCCTCCTTCTCTAGAACGTTCTCCCTGACCTGTCTGCTGGGTTCTTTAGTCTCTGTGATGCTGGTTGTTCACTAACATTTTTTAGATGTATCAGAGTAAAGGGGGTTGAATAGAAATGCTTTGTGTTGGTCTGTCACATATAATCCCAATAATCATGTGAAAATGTGAAAAGGGTGCCAACAGTTTTCTAAGACCCAGTTTGAAACAGGAACTTGAACAGGAAGAAACATGGAGCCTGCTGAACTGAAACATGTTTACTGGATCTAAGCGTTCAGATTTTGCAGCTTCTAGTGGTGATTCCTCATTGAGAGCACATTCAGGCTTATCAGTCTGAGGTTCTGTTCAAACTGGACCATCTGGGGGTGTTTGAGCATCTCCATAAAGTGCTGCAGTTTGCTGACTTCTGTTTTAACAGCTTAGAGCGTTCCTTCAGCTCTGCCCTCAGGGGAACCACTTCCTGTATGTAATAACGTAAAGCATGCAGAGTCAGGAGCAGCACTGACCTCCGTCATAATGAATATAACAATGAAGCTTATTAAAATAGGAAAAACCTTTATTTACACTGCAGATTCTTTGAAGCTATGTTTCAAACTAAATATTGTTTTTTTTTTCCTTTTTTTGCAGTGTTTTCCATAAATTACAACCTCATAAATAACACATTTTATGCTTAATAATTAGTTTTCTCGTGGTTCCATACAGCTTTCCAGTTGGGCCTGCTTTGGGAAGGTTTTCTTTATAAATACAGTTGCAGCTAACAGACCAGAGCGGTTATCCTACACCAGTGAGCTGTCACAGGAAATATTCCCTTGGCTTGACGGCGTTGTGTCCCCTTCTAATATCTCCATCGAACCCTGGAGAATTGGTGGAGCACACAGCGCCGTCACATCTGCTGCTCCTGCCCAGCCTGATTATTGACTCCTGGTCTTGACTCCTGCAGTGATTGTAGAGGACCGAGCAGGCCCAGGCAGCCAGAAAGCTCAGCGTGAGACGTGACAGACTGCAGGGGAAATGAGAAGGCAGCTGTGGTGGAAATTTCACAGAACAACACAGATTTATGTTGGGCTTTCTGATCATTTTGGTCCTTCTCCCATATTTGATCTTCCACAGTTGCTTGCTGACTGTCTTCTCTTTTGGCAAACATCACGTATAATCACCCAGTCCCTCTCCAGCATAGCTGGCTCTATTTGCTCTATTATGATCAATTGTTCTGTATTGTGTGGAAGTCATTAATCTTTCTGTGCTCATGCTGCTCTAAATTGCCCACTTTGTTTGTTTGCTACTTTTTTCCAAATTAATTCCCCATGGTCCAATTCTCCAGCAGAGAATATGCTTTTAAAGTCGGGTACTGCTCGTTTTACTTGAAAACGTGTGTGGTGGCTCCTAAGAAGCGCAGTCAATTATGTATTACAGGATGAAAGAGCGCAGAGCGGGGACGCACCACTGCTGCACAACTCCGGCTTATACTGTAACCCTCCCTGTTCTGCTGGGCCTGGGATAAACCAGATTGTTTGGTGCAGCAGAATGTGTGAGACTCTTCTCTGGAGATGTGTGAGAGGTTTCCACCTTTCCACCAGCTGACATGGTGCAAACTCCAAGCAGGCAACAATTTCATCAAATCACAGCTGAAGAAGTGTGGGAAATGTGGGTGTTGATGAGTTCTCATCTGATTCGTCTCACCTTCCAGTTTAAGCTTGTTTTTCTCTGAACTCTTGCACAGCAATGCTGCAGGTGCCTGAGCTGAAATCATATAATAATTTTCTTCATATAAACTCTTCTTTTTATCAAAACATTTTCTTTTCTGTGTCATCCATATTTTTGGCCCCCATGTAAAATAAATAAATATTACTGTGTGAGGTTTGTTCAGGCTTGATTACTATTTTCTTTTATTTAGTCATGTTATAATAATATATATTTAATATTTTTTTTCACTTTTTGATGACGTTTCTGACGATTAGTGGAGGGTTTTTACTCCACTTGTAAAGGCAACAGAACAGCAATGTAAACCACAGCAGACAAGCTTTGGCCAACACTGTTCGGATTCAAACTTCCATGTAAAATAAAGGGAATTTTAAACATTTTTCACCAACTTTGTCTTTGCTCCTTTTTGCTGAAAGCAAGAAGCATGAGAGGAGCAGCTAGGTGAACGTGTAAAGAGGACCCAGCAGTGCTTCCATGTTCCTTGTCTTGCATCCCTGTCAGGTCATAACCCACTTTGTGTCTGCAACAAGCAGTGGAATGTGAATCATAATGAACATGGACTGACTTACTTGATGCAAACTCCTAACTAGTCTTAAGGGATTTAATTATGGCAATAAAGTCAAATTCAGCATAGAATGCTCCATTCTTTGTTTCTTTCCCAGTGACACCGCCCACTGGGTCCAGTAGAAATGACTAGTAGGAATCCTGTTAGTTCGCTGTGAAATACAGTAATATTGCAGTTTTCTGTGATGCCTGTGTTAACCCCCCCCCACACACACACACACACCTACATTAAACAAGGAGACCCCCAGAGGAAAGGTGCCCCTCATCCCCACACAGTTTCAGCAGCTCCTGGTTCTTCTTCTAGCACGTTTTCCTGCTAATAATCATTTTTCGCTCTTCACTTTCTATTTTTGATTTTCTGCATCACTTTACAGCGTTTTCATTCCATATCCCTTGATTTGGGACAATCATTTGCGATCACAATGAAGTGCAAACAAAGGTTCAGGTTATTTTAAGCAAACAACAATTGCAAATGAGCAGAAAGAAAGTAAATACCTTTCAGTCTGGCTGTGGTGCTCCTTCTTGTATCCTCAGTGTTTGTCTTGATAAACCACAAAAAGAGCAAAAAACAGGACTAGAATTTCAGAGATGAAGAACATTTGAAAAAAGTAGTTTAAAATCACATTTTCTCTTCTTCTAGTGAGCCACCCTGAGCTCCTGTACTGTGCTGCCTCTCTTTCACACACACTCTTTCAACTCCTCTCTGCTCTGGTATAGCTGCTCTCTCTCTCTCTCTGATGCACACACATCCACACTCTCTCCAGCAGGATTGATCCCTCTCCTGCACTCATCAGTTTCTCTCCTGGCTTTCTGTTTTTTTGCACCCAAGATCTCCTCTTCCCAGTTACCTCCTATTTTTCTCATTAATTTCCCTCACTTTTTCTGTCCATCCTTCGTCACATTTCCTTGCTCATTATTTGATCCACTCCATCAATCTGTTACACTTGTCCTGTCATATGTTTCCTGCTCATTTATTCACTTCCTGTTCATTCTTACTGGAGATTTGACCCCTTTGTGGTTTTTAAGAAGCATTGAGGTTGTTGTGAAATAAAAATAAGTCTCTTTATCCTTTTGCATCTTTTTTATCATGGCTGTAGATGACAGGTTTCTCAGCGTTACATTCGGAAAACCACTGGGTTTATTTAGCTAATCTGAGTCAGATATGAACCAGTCCATTCCTGTGTTAATTTGACAGAGTTAGATTATGGGTTTGACCCAGAATAGGGTCAGGTTTTAACCCAACTGGGTAAAAATGGCTAATGTCTAACTAAGGCTACCAAAGAGTGGGTCGGAGGGAATAACTCATGACCTGGTTTATAAAACAAACAATATTTAGGTCAAGATGAATGGTCCATCTATTTTCTTTTTCTGTTTCCAATGCAGTGTTGCTCAGAGAGCGACTTTGATCCAACATTTAAGTATTCCGACCTTTAGCCACTAGTGATAAATCTAGCAGCTTTTTCTGGTGTTACTGGAGAGTTTAGAGACTGCTGTCAAAGCATGTCTCATTTTTACTCCTCTTCAGGAGCACTGGGTGGTACCGTGGGCTTCCACTCCCATCCCAAAACACTCACAGGCACAGCAGTCCTCCCCAGCTGCAATAATAGTAAGAGATATTTACTCATGAGCAAAACTACCACTGGCTGGGTTTGTGTTAGTGTAGGCTCCTTAATGGACCGCAGGGCTTGGGACCAACTTTAGTCTGTAATTACATGCAGATTTGCCAATGACATCATTTAGAGACTTCGATTAGGACAGCCTATAGCTTCTTTCTTTGGTAGGAGGAATCCTGGAGAGCTCACCAGTCCTTTACAGAGCAACATACAGGACATGAGGGTAATTTAGAGAGACCAGAAACTAACCGGCCTGATTTTGGAAGGTGGAAGGAAACCAGGGTTCTCTGGAGAACCTACATGAACATGCAAACTCCACAGGGATGCACCGGGAAATAAATAAATAATGACATAATCTGTATTTGAATATTAAAAATAATGTCTACTTTTTACACTATATTAAATATTCCCTGTCTATATTGACTTATGACCAGTTCTTTGGTCAAAGTGTGAATGGTGGACATATCTAGCACTAGCTAGAGCTAACTACCCAGCAGGTAAGTTAGCTTAAATGAACAAGCTAGTTCTCTAGTTTGAATGAAAGTATTTAACACAGCCTGCTGACATTACCAGTATTATACAGCATGGCTTTACCATCTTATCATCTTTATTTCGTCCTGTGGAAGAGGTTCAGGGAAGTCTGAACAGGTGCTTGTTTGCTTCAAAATGGTCGTCTTCTGGCCTCTTCTTCATTTCTGACCCAGTGTTTAGTTAAATGTGCCAAACTTCTTTCCCAGCAGCAGAAATCCAGCATCTTGATTAAAGAAAATCAAAAGTTTTTGGATTATTGAACAATCTGTCAGATGTCTTTAACACTGTTTGTTTGAGATATTAAGATTTCAAGACCCTTCTTGATGGGACATTTTCCCAAATCTCTTGCACTGTGGGAGTGAATGTTTTTATTTGTTCATCCAACAGAATAATTTAAATAGTTTTTTGTACGATCCAAAGATCTGTTTTTTTAATAAGGGACCATAAAAGAACACACTAAGAATAATAAATAATCCCTTGCATCCATTTTTTCAGTTTTATAAAATAAAAAAAGAATAAATTCTACGTGTCTTTGCTGCCAATCAGATCCCAAATTCAGTAAAGACTGATAATTTATCAGTGGCATTTTCAAAAGATAGTTATTTAGTCTTCAAAAAAGCCAAATTAGGAATAACCGGGCTCCAACCACTAGATGGAGACTATGTGCTATCAAAACAATCATTAGTATGTGTTGAAAATGCATTTACATGCAAGTGGTATACATATGCCGCCAAGTGGTGGTTTGAGGAGAGTTTGATCCAATTCTCTACAAGGAGCAAAACTTCAAAGTTCTCTAGATTACCAGGAAATGAAAGACATTTGTGGAGAAATATTGACTTTTATTTATCACTTTTTTCTGTAACTATTAAAAAAAAGAAAACAGAAAACCTATATTCTGCTGTATTTATATTGCATATATAGTTTGTTAAAGCAGCTTTTGTCAAGACATCTGTTCGCATTAATCCAGTTGAATCTATGGAAATAAAAACAAAGACAGCACAGTTTGACAAACTGAAGACACTGCTTTATTTTAGAACATTGATGTATATTTTTTAAAGCTTATCATAAAGATGTTTCTGTTAGTTTATTTATAAGCAAGTTTAGTCTTGAATACCTCTAATTACCAAAGATATGTTTTATAGATTTATTTTTTTATTTAAGTTGCAGTGGTGTTGGTTTTATTTTTTAAATCATCTTAAAATCACCATTAAAACTGTTTGGTTTGGTCAGGATGGTGGTTCTTGGAGTAGGACCCATTGGCAAACAGGCAGGCAGCAGCAGCAGAAGATTGGAGACAATTTCATGAATAACAACAGATAAAAACTCATGCAGAACAGAATAAACAAGCCAGGAGCAAACAGAGCAAAGGAGTACGTATATATACAGGTGAAACAGGGAGGCTGAATGGCATGGTGCAGGTGGACTGAATGATGCTGAATGCTGTGGCAGAGAATGGAAACAAAACATGACTGGTCTAAGCAAACAAACTAATCATAAATAAGGCCTAAAACAAAACTCAGACACATTAAATTAATGACCATCTAGGTGTTTCTGATGTTACCTTCTAGCAGTGATAATGAAGCAAAAGAAACTACTGACTATGTTTAATTTTTCTGAAATATATCTGTGTCTGGTGGGTCATTAAGGGCCGGCTGCACAGATGCCGTATCTGCAGTGAGAGCGGCCAGGATTGGGTTACTGTAGTCTTTGCAGGACTCCTAGAAACAAACTAAAGTTGTTTGCTGCAATATGTAAATAGGAAGGCTATTGTTTACTGTCACGAGAATATAATTCAATACAATGAACTATTTCATCCATATATAAAGCAGGTATTTGATCATAGATCAGGATAAATGAGACTGTAGACATGAATAGTAGGACCAGCCCTTTAGATTTGAATAAATGTACCATCTCTGCTGCAACGCTGCGGCCTTTTCTCCTCTCAAAGGACCACTGCTGATTGGTCAAACATTAGTAACTCTGGTGTCACATAAACCAACACAAAATTATTTTTCTAAACTTCTTACAAATAAAACTCAAAATAATGGGTAGGCCTTTCTATCCAGTAAAATCTTGTACAGCCAAGATGTTTCACTTCATTGGGACCATTTGGTGAGAAAAGGTACGTTCAGACATGCTGCAGATCTTAATGAAATGCAATGATTTTGAACAGATTTATGATGCACTTTACGATGAACTTCTCATCTCAGGATTAAACTCTAATTGTTTTCTACAGTGAGTCAGAAATGAGAAACTCTATCGTTCACTGACTTTTTAATCAGGTAAAGAAAAATCACAGAACTGGCAGGCTCTTGCTGCTGTCATATTAATATGTATTTCTGCCATTACGATAAAAGTGGTGCATTTTTTAAATAAATAATTAGAAATAAATTTTTTCGGGAAATGGTGAATTCAGACCGAATTTTATTGAGGTTATCAAAGTTTGGGCTGAGGCTGACAGCCTTGGCAGTCACTTCTGCACAAATCCTGGTAATGCCTGTTTGTTTGTGGCAAGCTCAACGTCTCACTGCATCACCATCTGTGACCCTCTGGGTAAAACTTTGGGTTTAGTCTCTATGAGACACACATGCATATATACCAGCACTGCCCTACAGTAACACTTCTTATCTTCAGTATCCCAAACCTCAAAGCTAAAAGTTAAGTACATCAACAGTGAGAAAATCCACAAACCACTTATGTATTTAGACGCTTAGCAAAGTAATGAATCCCTGTGACCTCACCAATACTGTTTATGTAATAACTCTACTGCAGTGAACAGCGTTTCTGCTCTCATCCTTGCTTTTAAGGCCCCATCAAAGAGAAAAACAGAGGTAAAAAGCTGGCTTAACCACATTAATGTGCACAGCAGAGCACTCTGCTGCCCTTTGAGAGGAGATGCAGATGAATCCTACCACCTCCAGCCTCTTAAGGACGCCATGAAACCTGCACTGGAACACTTGATAGGAGCTCTTGTTGCTGCTCTTGTTTAATGGTTGCACCGCTTGTTTGGTGCATATTTGCTGCGCTCTCATCCCAGCTTTTTTCCTGCTGTGGGTTCGCTGCCCACTGTCCCTTTTTCCAAGGGAAATATGCCCCCATCCCGCCTCTCCTTGTTAACCCATATTGAGCCGAACACAAGGAGAGAAAAGTGGGTCATGTGCGGATGGGGCGTACACATCAGAAAGAAACTGCAGGGTATTTATTTAGTTTGGGTTAAAATACGTTTCAGTGAGTGCGACTACTTTGCTGTAGTGTCAAAAAAAGAAAATCCCAGTTAAATAGAACTTTGGATCGGTTCCGAAACTTTCTTCTATCGAGGTCTACCTCAGGAAATACTCAGGTCTGCAAGAACCACAATGCTGACAGTTGGAGTAGGACTTGAGAAACAACTTGAGAAATGCAAAAAAATTGAAAAAATTTAGTAAAAGTTGCAGTAATAAAATCATTAAATGCATTTATATTTTATTAAATCAGTGAGTTACATATCTATCTATCTATCTATCTATCTATCTATCTATCTATCTATCTATCTATCTATCTATCTATCTATCTATCTATCTATCTATCTATCTGTCTGTCTATCTGTGTGTGTGTGTGTGTGTGTTCTTGTACTTCTTGCTGAGTGAGACCCATTTTTCGTATTTTTATCGCAAAGTGAGGACATTTTGACAAAGTGAGGACATTTTCCTGGTCCTCACTTTTCCAAATTCCGTTCCAGGGACAGAGGTTAGGTTTAGGACTAGGGTATGAATTGAGTTATTGTTAGGGTTAGGGTCAGGGTTAGGCACTAAAAATGAAGGAAAATGAATGGAAGTCACTGTCCAGGGTGAACCTGCCTCTCGCCCATAGACTGCTGGAGATAGGCACCAGCTTCCCTGCGACCCACTATGGAATAAGCGGTAGAAAATGACTGGCTGACTGAATGGATGTCAATAGAAGTAACTGAAAGGTCCTCATAAAGATAGTAAAACACGGATGTGTGTGTGTGTGTGTGTGTGTGTGTGTTCCTGTCTTGGCATCACAGTGAGAACCATTTTCCCGATTTCACCATCAAATTGAGGACCATTTGTACCAAAGTGAGGACATTTTGCTGGTCCTCACGACCTATTTTGCTAACGGTTAGGTTTAGGACTAAGGTGTGAATTGAGTTTAGGTTAAGGTTAGGGTTAGGCATGCACTGGTAATGGTTAGGTTTAGGGTTATTGTCAGGGTTAGGGCATAGAGAGGGTTGAAAATGACTGAAAATCAATGGAAGTCAATGGGAGTCAACACATGGTCCTCTCTACATATAGCAAAACAAGAGTGTGTGTGTGTGTGTGTGTGTGTGTGTGTGTGTGTGTGTGTGTGTGTGTGTGAGTTGTTCATTTACGGAAAACTGATGCAATGCTGAACCCTTTTGGTTGCTCCATGAAGCCTGAATGACTCAAACTTTTGTTTGAAATGTTGAATTTTCGTGTCTTCTTGTGTTTTGTTCAGTTTCGAAGAAACAAAATAGAGAAACTGAAACCTCAAGCTTGTTTCTTCACAGTCATCTCTGCCTGGTTATCTTAGTATAACAGTTCTTTTTAATTACATGAAAAAGCAGAAGCTGCTGACCAGATAGATTCATGCTCAGTCTTAAAAATAACAACTTTATCTGACACCTAAACCCCAACAGTATCCTACAGTGACCCACACATAAACAGATCACAAACAATTTGTGACAACAATTTAGAAGGACAGCTCTGTCCTTGGATGTCCCCTAGACCCGGTGCATGTGGTGGAAAACAGAAGGACTCTAGCAACAAAACCATCTCTGTTGGACAATATCTCCCACCTCATGCATGAAGCTGTTGGAGATCTGGAGAGCTTCTCCAGTGACAGACAGCTGCCTCCTAGGTGCACAAAGGAGCATTATCACAGGTCCTTCCTGTCAGCAGCCGTTAGACTTCATAACAATCACTGGCCCCAACAAGCTCAATAAGTGTTCACATCCCTGCTGTTATTTAATTTCTTGTAAATAGTCAGATTTTGTTTTTTATGCACCAATATACATGTGCATTTTGAACATTTTTAAATTACCCAACTTAGTTGCTAGTTTCTTTGAACCTCTATTTTTATTCAAACTGTACAGTTTTCCTATGTTGTACTTTGCCCTTGCTGTAACGTCTCATTCCTATTCCTATCCTATCTATTCTATTCTATCATGTCTTTTAACTGCTATTTATGCAAACACATGAGCAACATCAGATCTTATGTGAAGACTTTTGTTGGTGTCGTAGTTTGGGACATTTTCTGTTCAGATGTAGCAGTTTATGTTTTTATGACAGGAACCATCAGCAACACATCTGATGTAATTTCTGCTGTCTTTTCTGAGTCATGCTGTGTAAGATGGGGCAGCTAACTTTGTCAGGTTGCTGTATTTGGTAGATTAGAATAACCAGATGATTAATTACACAAAAGAAGCAGGGAAACAACACAGGTCAAAAAGAGGACTCTTTTCTTAGAAGCATTGATGCTTTTCCAAAGTTACAACATACTGCAGACATTATAAAGAACCAGCCAGGCTTAAAGGGTATTTTCGGAAGCTTATAAACACAGCTGTGGGTAGTTTTAACATATATTACACCATGTGAAGTTACATTATGACCCAGTATTAAAACATGCATTAAACTGTGAAAAAGAACAAGCATGAGGTTAAGACAGAGGGTTGCTAGGCCTTTGTGAGAGGCCAGATGGTTAAAACTGTTGTAAAGAGAGAAGAACTGCTAAAAATAAGTTACTAAAAGGTTTGCATATTGAAAATGTAGTATCACTATGGCGTAACATTCCTACCAAAAATTTAGAGGAACGTATTAAGCAATCACAACGGCGCATCTTTTAATCGAGAGAGTGCATAGCTCTGATCGCGGGCGTGCCCCTTTATTCGAGAACCTTTGAACGCAGCACGGCGAGCAGTAAAACATGCCCCCTGCACCCATCTGTTCGCTCTCGCAGAAAAATGATGCTCTCTCGCTCTGTTTAGTGGGCGTATTTGTCAGTTGGGGGCAGAAACTCTTCTGACTGATCTGATTGGCCGGATTTTCACCTCATACCCCGCTGTGGATATGTTACATTAATTAGCCTGAGACAATTTCTAATTGTAGATGTCAAAATCTCAACACTAACAGTATGTCTCTGAGAAGAGGTTTTCTCTAAACTCTGGATGCTGATTATAATAACAGTTTTATTGACATTGTTGTTTGATACAGTTGAGGACAGCATTGAAGAGTTCATTTTGTGAGATGTCAGAGGAAGTGAGTCTCACACCACTCTTAACATCTGTAAGAATCTTGATTTCTTTTTGGATAAATGTCACTGGTACAAAAAGTGTTCCAATCAACAACCTACTTTTCCTTTCCTTACCTTCTTATTTATTCCTCGTTTTCTTCAATGCTTTGAATCCACGTCACGTTCCCTGCTCTTCTTCTTCTCGTATAAGGCAATGTCCTGTGCTGGCTGCGACCGGATATGAGGTGAAAATCCGGCCAATCAGATCAATCAGAAGAGTTTCTGCCCCCAACTGACAAATACGCCACTAAACAGAGCGAGAGAGTGTAATGTTTCTGCGAGAGCGAACAGATGGGTGCAGGGGGCATGTTTTACTGCTCGCCGTGCTGCGTTCAAAGGCTCTTGAATAAAGGTGCACGCCCGCGATCAAAGCTATGCGCTCTCTCGATTAAAAGATGCGCTGTTGTGATTGTTTAATACGTTCCTCTGATTTTTGGCAGGAATGTGACGCCATAAAATCCATGCAAGAAAAGACTGAGGTAATGCTTTTTAAATCCATTGGCTCCAGCTGTATGCCTTCCTTTGACTTTTTCTCTTTAGCCCCACATGAAAAATCCAGCATTACAAATTAATTGTCATACTGGACCCCAGTCTAAAACTGGACTCACGTGTTAACGCGTGTTAAGTCCTCTTTCTGACAAAAATCGAGCCCCTCCTGACACTTATGGAATGGTAAAATTCAGTTCTTGTTGTTCCATCTGCAGGTTGCATCTCTGCAGCACATATGTGGGAAGTTTCTCAGCCCAGGTGAAGCAGCTGGGTAAAGAACTGTCATACACTGCCTGGCCAAAAAAATAGTCGCCACCAAAAAAAATGGTCACACACTTTAATATTTCGTTGGACTGCCTTTATCTTTGATTACGACACACATTCGCTGTGGCATTGTTTCGATAACCTTCTGCAATGTTACAAGATTTATTTCCACCCAGTGTTGCATTAATTTTTCACCAAGATCTTGCATTGATGATGGTAGAGTCAAAGCCTTCTCCAGAACATCCCAAAGATTCTCGATGAGGTTAAGGTCTGGACTCTGGTGGCCAATCCATGGGTGAGAATGATGTCTCATGTTCCCTGAACCACTCTTTCACAATTCAAGCCCAATGAATCCTGGCATTGTCATCTTGGAATATGCCCGTGCCATCAGGGAAGAAAAAAGGGTCGATCACGATCATTCAGGATTTTTTTCCGGCCACATTTCTTCCTGGAAGACGATGGGCCCCCTCTATCCTTCCAGTTTTTAATAATGCGTTGGAAAGTTCTTAATCCAATGTTGGTAGATTCTGCAATCTCCTTAGATGTTTTCTCTGCTTGATGCATGCCACTCTGTGAGCCCGAACAATCTTGCATCTGCCTAAGGGAATCCACTCCTCTTTATGCTCCTCCTGACTGGCCTGAATGGGCTCCAGCTGTGAGGACACACCTACCACTCACACTCTGCAACCCCCCCTTCATCCACACACACACACACACATACACATGAAATCTGCACAACCACATGGATACACTGCCTGGCCAAAAAAGAAGTGGCCACCTGGATTTAACTAACCAAATAGGTACGAGCCTCTCATTGGACAATTACTGCATGGGCAATTATGTTTCAGCTGGCAACAAGTTATTTAACCCCAACTTATGCAATGAGTTGCTTCTCATTTCTTAAACAACCATCTGGAATGACACATCCTGTGGTCATGAAAAAGATGTCAGTCTGTTTCAGAAGGGTCAAATCATTAGCATGAATGAAGCAGAGAAAACATCTAAGGAGATTGTAGAAGCTACCAAAACTGGGTTAAGAACTGTCCAACGCATTATTAAACACTGGGAGGATAGTGGGGACCCATCGTCTTCGAGGAAGAAATGTGGCCGGAAAACAATCCTGAATGATCGTGATTGGCGATCATTTAAACGTTTGGTGAAATCAAATCAAAGAAAACAACAGTAGAACTCTGGGCTGTTTAATACTGAAACTAAGAGCATTTCCACACGCACAATGCGAAGGGAACTCAAGGGATTGGGACTGATCAGCTGTCTAGCCTTAAGAAAACCACTAATCAGTGAGGCTAACTGGAAAAAAAGGCTTCAGTCTGCTAGGGAGCATAAAGATTGGACTCTGGAGCAATGGAACAAGGTCATATGGTCTGATGAGTCCAGATTTACCCTGTTCCAGAGTGATGGGCGCATCAGGGTAAGAAGAGAGTCAGGTGAAGTGATGCACCCATCATGCCTGGTGCCTACTGTACAAACCTGTGGAGGCAGAGCTATGATCTGGGGTTGCTGCAGGTGTTCAGGTCTGGGTTCAGCAACAATGTGTTCAAAGAATGAGGTCAGCTGACTACCTGAATAGACTGAATGACCAGGTTATTCCATCAATGGATTTTTTCTTCCCTGTTGGCAGGGGCATATTCCAAGATGACAATGCCAGGATTTATCGGGCTCAAATTGTGAAAGAGGTTCAGAGAGCATGAGACATCATTCTCACACATGGATTGGCCACCAGAGTCCAGACCTTAACCCCATTGAGAATCTCTGGGATGTGCTGGAGAAGGCTTTGACTCTATCATCATCAATGCAAGATCTTGGTGAAAAATGAATGCAACACTGGATGGAAATAAATCTTGTGACATTGCTGAAGCTTATCGAAACAATGCCACAGCGAATGGAGCCGTAATAAGAGCTAAAGGCGGTCCAACCAAATATTAGTGTGACCTTTTTTTTTTGATGGCGACTTTTTTTTGGCCAGGCAGTATATTATGGTAATTTGACAGCATTGGATTAAACTTACAAAATTTATGAAAAATCCTAAACCCTAAAAACTTTCTTTGCACCAAGTGTAAAAGTTTAATGTTATACTGTACGGACCAAAAGGTACAGATTCATGCCAAACTGAAGATAATTCCTAGCAATCATGTGTGGAATCAGTGTGCATTATTTCATTAGAATTTTCCAAGAATTGTCACCAAAACAATGACCTTCTGAAACAATAGATAATTCAGAATAATCCAAGGGATCTATCGTGAAGATCTGAGCTCATCACAGCAATCACTTGACTGATTTTTGGTCCTCACGCTCACTGTTGTTGAGAACCTTTGATTTACTGCTCTGGATGTAACTACAGGCAAGTTTAGGAATGTAGCTATTTTTAATAAAACCTTATGAGTCTGCCTTACTTTAACAGCATGTTCTCCTGTCTTACCCATTTTGAAGACTGACTGAAGGAAATAGGGCTATTAAATAGAAAGAAATATTATTTCTATAATTATAACACGTCCTTTAGCCAGAAAAGTGAAATTCTTTCCCTTCTGCAGTATTTTCTTGTTGGCTCCAACCCTCCACCTACTAAACACAGCAGAACTTCCTCAACACTATTTATGTTATTTGACTCGACAGCTTTGACTGTGGTCATTTGTCAGTGCCCCAGCTGATATGTTGACATCTTGTCTGCATTGCTTGGAGGGATGACAAGTGGACGAGAACTGCTGCTCCTGGCAGGTAAGGAAGCTCCAGCGAGGCTTGAAGTCTTTCACCATCAGATTGATACAAGTTTATCTCTTAACCATTCGCTGTTGTTAGTTTTACTAGATGAGTAAGTCTTATTATTTAACTTTTCGTTTCAGAATCTCTAAATTATTTTGTGTGACCTAAGAATAAAGGCTTTTAAGCTTCTGTCTTCAGTTTCAGTTCAAGTAATTGATGTTGACTCACAATTTCTAAACTAACAATTAAAAAAATAGCGTTGCTTCCTGACTTTTCAGTGATTTCCTGCTGCAGCAAAACCAAGAATGCTTGAAAGGCATAGGAACTAAACTAGATGTTTTTAATTGCCCGAAAAACAGTTGGTAACAGTCTGGTAATTGAAGATCAAGATGTATTTTTTATTTTGAAGCTTCTATCTGGCACAAAAAGTTTAATTCATCAAGATTTCAAATTTCAGGTTAGTGTCAGTTTGCGGTTTTTCGTGGCAGTTGTTGTGTTCCTTTCTGTGTTTCTTTAAAGATTGGATGAAAAGTGCAATTTGTATGTCAAATAGAAAATTTGAAATGCAAAAGGAACACAGAGATAGACCTCTTGGAAGAAGCGCACGGCAAGCAGATGAGTGACAGAAAGAACGAGGAGGTTTAAGTTCCGGGAAGGGTTGGATGAGTGGCAGGTGTGGAGAGCTGCGGACATCTAATGATGGGTTGTTACAGAACAAAAAACTAAACCTTCCATAAAAACACACAGAACTCAGAAAGCTGAATAAAGCTTGAGTCAAAATATATTAAAAAAATGAAGTAAAAGCTAACCTAATGAGAAAAGCACAAGAGAGAAGAAGATAGTTCATATTTAAGTTATTTTGTTAATCTTGCTGAGAAGAAATACGTTTTGAATTGATGGAAAAGAATGACTCAGTCATAACAAAGCTGCTGATGATTAAAAAGCTGATTTGTGCCTTTACTGTAAGAATAGTGGATTAAATCATTGCAAGTCTTCTGCCTTAATTATAAAGTGGAACCAGCCTGCAGAAGCTGTATGGGTGGAATATCTCCATCGCTGTCACATTCATGATGATTTCTGGGTGCGGTTCATTGTGTGCATCTGTGATTACAAACGTTTGGTGTAACATCAGTCCAGCCTAAATACCAGATTAATCTGCTATTTAGGCTCTGAGTGAGAACATAGTCTCTATACACAAATGAGAACAACTGGAAGCAAATATTTCATTTTGAAAGATTATCTATTTATTTTAAAGTGCAGTTTCACATTTATAACATAAATCCTTGTCAATTATTATATTAAGATGACATAAAGATGATTGTTAGTCTGTCTATCAAAAATGTAGAACATATTAATTATAACACAAACTAAACTGATCATAAATGTGGGAACAAATTAAAATCTGTAACTTTATTTTTCTCCATAATGTTGCAGTGATCCCCCTCCTGGTGAGATGTCAGAAACCAAGTGGTAATCAGGATCCGCCTCTCTGATATATCCTCTCATAGTCCTCTCATAGTCATAACTACACTCATTAACACATTGCTTTTTTAATTCCTCTGCCTCCTTAGTGTCCATGCCCCCTCATCTGAAGTCGATCTTCACTGGAGACTTGTTTTACTTGTATTGTAAGGATGGTTCGAGTGGAGGCACAGCAACCTGGTATTTCAATAATACAGCTTTGCAAAAAGAGCAGAATAGAACCATGAAAATAGCACCAGCTGGCTCCAAAAACTCAGGATCCTATAAATGTGAAATCAACGGCCACAAGAGTGATGAGTTCCTTGTCCATGTTCTCGGTAAAGTACAGAGGAAATCATTGAGTTCTAACCCCATAAAGATGCAAAGAAAAGTTCACTGTTCATTATTATAAATGTGTTTGTGTCCAACACAGAATACGTACCCACTGCATCGCTCACCATCGCAACAGGTCAGCCAGTGATGCGCAAGTACAGCAAAGTTTTACTGGAAATTGAAAATGAAACCGGACTGGACGGATGGTCCTGCATAGTCACCCGGGGAGATAAGACCATGGCGGTTTACCTGAAACTGGTCGACAAAAGTGCAACGTCATTTGTCTTTGAAACCAGTGCACTGATAGTCCCTGAAACCATTTATTGGTGTGTTAAGAAGAATGAAACCTACAGAAGTAACCAAGTCATACTCAGGACCACTGGTAGGCTTATCATTCACTTTATGCCCTTATAGTAATAAACTTGTCTTTTCTGAATATATAACTTTACCAGAGCATGTTAAAAGAAATTCATTCACAAACATTATAAAGTTTAAAGAATTTCAACTATTCTGGTCTAAAATGCTCCCTTATTCTGGTTTTAAATGTCTTTCAGAAAAGGAAGTGACTCTGGAAATGGACCCGTTCCCTGCAATAGTAGGAGAGACTCTGACCCTGACGTGTCTAGTGTGGGGAACGAATGACATTAGCAAATCTGTTTTCTACAAACACAACAGCGCCCCTGTGAGCGTTAAAGGATCTAACTATAAAATCACAGAAATCACTG
This sequence comes from Crenichthys baileyi, assembly GCA_036173005.1. Taxonomy (NCBI): domain Eukaryota; kingdom Metazoa; phylum Chordata; class Actinopteri; order Cyprinodontiformes; family Goodeidae; genus Crenichthys; species Crenichthys baileyi. The sequence goes on along the minus strand of JAHHUM010002704.1, from coordinate 152,292 downwards.
AATCTACAGGGGGAGATTATAAGTGTGAAGCCACCTACAGATACAAGGCCCAGACCATTGAGGCCTCACATAAATACGACTCTGATGTTCAGGAGGTGCTGGTCTATGGTACGCACCCCACGCCGCCCCACTCTGACTGCTACTCTACACACGACTCCTATCACCAATTTACAATTTACTGTTAATTACTGCTAATTAGTTTCACTAAGAGCAGAAAACTATTCAAACAAGCATTAAAGCTTCAATGGGTTCTCTGAATTTAACCCACAAAGACTTAATTACTACTGCAGCCTCACAATTATCCAACCTGTTTATGACAAGCATCTTTAGTATTTAGTAAAGTATCTTTTTGACCTGCTGGATAGCCAGACGGCGTTCCTGAGGAATCTTAGCCCACTCTTCATGACTGCAGGCCTGTGTGTGCTACAGCTGCCCTTTTCAGATCCCACCAGAGATTTTCCAAGGAGCTCAAGTCAGGTGGTCAAGGACTTTTGTAAAGTGCCTTGAGACAACATGTGTTGTGAATTGGCGCTATATAAATAAACTGAATTGAAAGATGGCTGCTCCAGTATCTTTTAGGACTTCTTCTGAAACCAAGCCTTGGTGGACTTTAGAAATCGCTGGCCAGTTTGAAGTTAGGATGATGTACAAGGTTCATCCTTGATTAAATCCATCTTTCCCTCCATGAGCAGGAGGTTTCCCATGCCAGAGAAAAGCAAAGCAGCCCCAGAGCATGCCTGAGCCACCGCTATGCTTCACTGTAGGCATGGTGTTCGTTTCAGTGCAGGCTTCATTCTTACTACTCCAGGCATATGGCTCATCCATGAGCCAGAAAACGTCCAGTTTTGATCCATTGCTCCACTGAACATAACCCCCAAACCGCTTTGTCTTCTTTATATAGTTGTGAGCAAACAGGAGCGTTCAGGTCCGTGGTGGTGTAGATGTTGGAGTTCAGGCATGGAAACCATCAGCGTTCCGTATGTGCTTTAATGTGCAAAATAAAACCTCAGTGCATCAGCTGTGCCTAAGGTCAGCCCTGGGTTTCCAAACAGGTGTCCTTATTAAGAGTTCAGGTCAGGGGTTTGAATAAATCACCAGAACTACGACGAAGTGCTGAATTTGGATCCTTATCAAATGTATTTAAACTGCGTCACCTTATTTGCTGCGGGCGTTGAATAAATTTTGGCGCCACTTTAATTCTGTGTCTTTCAGCGAGTCCTGTCAGAGCGGTACTCTCCGACAGCATGCAGTGCTCCTGTCCAACCTGTAGCGGTCCAATGACATACAGTTTCTACAAGCAAAACGGCAAATCATGGAAAATGGTCGGCCAAGACCAGCAACCCGGCAGCAGTGGTACTTACCACTGCAGAGCTGTTTTGGACTACATGAGGACTTTACCCAGCAACTCTGTGCATTGTGAGTACCTGCTTCAATCAGCTTCCTCCAACAACTACTATCTTTCAGCTCAACATCAAGAGTTGCCGTTTTAGAAGCAGTTCATTCTTAAAAGTACTTTGAAATTTAAACATAGGCATGAACTGAGTGGGTTAAATCTGCCAGAAATATGTAGCTGTGGATCTTCACATGCACCACCAGATGTTTACTCTCAGGGCTCCCAAACCTCACTCTGAAGGAGCAAGACTAAATCTTTTCATCTGTTTCGCACATTTTCACTCCAACTAAAACATTTTCACTGATCACTCTGCAGATGTTTCACCTACATTAGACACGTTCACAATAACCTCAGTCTTTTATAGTCATTTACAAAGTGCTTATTACAAAATAGTATTTTTCATGACAAAATGTTACTGACCAAAACTTATTTTTACTCCAAGCTCCACAAAAAAGTTGGAATTTAAAAGTTCCAAGTTTGAAAACGTTCTGAATTTTAAAGAAATTGGTTTTTCACCATCCTCACCCATGAAATCCAATACGGTTACTAGCAACAAATCTTGTAATTTCTTTCTGTTACTGGCCACCTATAGATATTCTGATATGAAAGACTGTATTGTTCTTACTTTTCTCAATGAGCAGTGGGTGCTGCCACGGGCCGCATCTCAGTCCCACACTGTTCCCAGGCAGCCCTGTTGCTAATGTTTCATACATTGATGTTCCAAGTTTCCCTTTCAGATGGCACCAGCATAACAAGGACGGTGATTGGGTTCTTGGTTGCTATCGTTGGGATAGGAATTTGTGTTTTTCTCATGATATTTTGTTACTACAAGCAGAGAAAAGCTAAAGGTCAGTACAAATCTTCTTGTTTTGCACCTTTTAACTGCTTTCTGCTTTCACACATTATCACATATCTCTCTATTTTAGTGGACATTTATGAGGAAGTGCAGATGAGGCAAACAGGAGATCCCAAATATGAGACTCTGAACGTGGCGCGTGTGAAAGAGGGCGAATATGACACAATTCAACCTGAGACAGAGGGCAGAAAGAAGACAGGCTGTACATACGAAGCACTGAAGAAACAAGACAACAAAGAGGAGGTTTACCACACTCTGGGAGAAAACGTGGCATCAGAAGGAGGAGACGGGGGTTATGAAGCTCTAAAGAAAGAAGGAATCCAAAAAGCTGAATATGAAACCCTAAAAACCAAGTCAGTAGAGAAGAAGCCAGGCACAAGAAGTGAGGGAGGAGACGGGGGTTATGAAGCTCTAAAGAAAGAAGGAATCCAAAAAGCTGAATATGAAACCCTAAAAACCAAGTCAGTAGAGAAGAAGCCAGGCACAAGAAGTGAGGGAGGAGACGGGGGTTATGAAGCTCTAAAGAAAGAAGGAATCCAAAAAGCTGAATATGAAACCCTAAAAACCAAGTCAGTAGAGAAGAAGCCAGGCACAGGAAGTGAGGGAGGAGACGGGGGTTATGAAGCTCTAAAGAAAGAAGGAATCCAAAAAGCTGAATATGAAACCCTGAAAACCAAGCAAGCAGAGGGGAGGCCAGGCGCACTAAGCCAGCTGGAGATAGTGGCTGAGATAAATTAGAACAAATGAGAGTTCGGATGTAAGATGAAGAATGATGGATTCCCTTCCACCCAGAGGAAGAAGAGTAAGAGCAGCATTACTTCAATACATTTGTTCTCAACTACAAGTAAAAAGTAATCATCCAAAAAATGACTCAAATAAGTAAAAAAGTATTTGGTTTAAAGGCTACTAAAGTACTGAGTGACAGTTTGATCAAAACATCTGATTTAATTCTTACAAAATGATGTAATCAAACAAAAATATTAAGAAGTCTGCACATTCTGGTATTTTAAAGAGTAAAAATAACATTAGGACAAAAAAGCTAATTCAGGAAGAAGAAACGGTTTCAAATCTAACGTGTTCACAACATGAAGCTCTTAAAAAACAAATATAGTAGGTAAAGTGTTCATGTGTCAGAACAAAGCAGTTCACCTGACAATATTTCCTGATTACCGTATAGTAATTTGAGCAGACTCAGCAGACAGAAAATAACAATAAAACAATGAAGCTGCGTCCAAACAACCGGTCCAAAACATCCTTGTTCTTCATTCGATGAAGTAACTTCCTGGAGTAACCAGAAAGTGTGCTTTAATTTCCCTCGGTATTAATAAAGCTCTTTTGAATTTGAAGTAAGAGTAGCTTTACTTGAAAATAATATTTCGGTGCAGTAAAACTACTGCTAGAAGTACATTTTTTAACTGTATAACTGAGTAAATGTTACTAGTTACTACCCACCTCAGCTTCAACTAGCTGTCTGATGACCTGCGCAGCCCTATATTGTTGAATTATGGGGGAAATGATTTTAGTTCACGTCTGTTGTTTATATTTATAATGTTAAATAAATGAAACTCTAAGACAATCAACAAAATGCCATTACATGCTACAAAGGTAGTAAAATGTTCATTTATGGAGAGAACATCAACAAACGAAACATGTCTTTCTGTTTTTTAAAGTCAGATTGCTTCACAGTAATCGACATCTGTTTTCATTGCTTACCTTCATATTACACATACTTTGAATCGCAGCAATAACTATTATTAACTCATTCTGCTAAAATAGATTAACCAGATGCAAATAATACACAGCTTCACAGTAGGAAAATGCACATTTACCAGTAAAACATGCAGTTATAACACAGGGAACATTATTACATGTTTCAGTATTATTTTTTACAGATTTGTTTTGCATTTTCGAAACAGAAAATCACAAATTTTTATTTGCAGATGTAAACATTTTTTACAGTATTTTGTTTTATACACGTCTGCTAAAATAAAAGCTTCATAAATCTATTGGGTCCAATTTGTTGGTGTTTTTTACTTCAGAGTGACAATAAATGATGAATAAGTCATTAGATTTTTTAAGTCCAGCCAGCATTTTGAGGATTCATTACAAACACAACAAATTTTTCTCAACAAATGAGACTGTGCATGTTTTAATGAAGCTAAAGACGATAAACCAGTAAAATAGATGGACCCGTTCTTTTTAGGTTTCTGAGTGGTTGGATTGGACATTATCACAATTCTAAACTAATTTTAAGCTTTTATTTAATCTAGTTTTGTAATCTGGCACAGTTTAGTAACTTTCATACTGTCTGACCTGTAAACTCAAGTTTTTGCCAGATTACTGAACAAAACAGCATCACATATAAATTGCAGAGGGAAGGAGTTCAGGTTCTCTTCGCTTAAGAACCCAGAACCTCTAATCCCAAGCATGTCTTTATTTCAAGAGAACCAGCACGTGTGCTTCAGACAAAAATAATGTCATACCCCCAGCATATCTATGTTTAGCGTTGTCATGTTTCTTGTCACTGGGAGTAATATTAATGTGGAGGGAGCTAAAGATTAGGGTGATGGCAAGGATGCCTTCCAGCTTCAAGGACTGGGAGCTCATCACTAAAGATAAATGATCAAAATCTCCATTTCTCCCATAGTTTCCATGTTCATTCTTACATTTTCATATTTCAAATGTTCAGATCAGCATTGAGAGTGGCAAACTAAGTTCAGTATAACTTAAAAGCAATATTGAGTGAAAGCAATGCATGAAAACACCCACCCTGACCCTTTGATAAAGTCTAAAAAGCCCTTTGGTTGCGTTTTGCATTTGCATTGTATGAAACACACTCAATATTAGACCTTAATGCAATGACAAAATATGAAAGCACAGCTGTTTTCTTCCTATTTTAGGTCCAGTTTAATCTGTGGTTCATATCATTGTAGTTTTAATTAAGTCCACAGTATTCTAATTACATTTGAATTAAAAGTACATTTACAGGAACTGAATAACAAGATAAGACTATTATCTAAGTAGAACTACTAATGTGAATTTAGTACTTTCAAACTGGCAGCAAGTTGTATTTTTGATTTTTGGAAAGTATACTTTGGTATATAATAGTGTCATAACTAATTGTTCCAGGTCCTGTTTTAAGCTTATTTTCATTTGTTTACTGTCAATCTACCAAAGGAAAAAATGTGCAAATATTGAAAACTTCAAAGTATTATAGTTGTTTAAATAAAACATAAACTTGCTGTAAACAAAAAACAAAAGAAGGGGAAACACTGGATTATTTTATGCAGCTGGAGAAATCTCTGGTCTCAGGTATTTTCTGCTCTCTCATTCAAAGCAGTTAAAACCATAAGAATGGTGAAGTTAAAGCAGTTGGCTGCTCTTCTGATGAATTTTGAAGAAGTCAGTTTAAAAAAGTCCCTCATCCTCAAACTAGTAATATCTATTTTTCATCTTCTTTGTAAATTTTTTGGTTTTCTTCCCCATTATTCTTGATTTCTTTTTCATTCTTCTTACACTTTAAATCAGTGACAGTGCAAAACCTCAAACCACTGACAGAAACAGCCATTATTCAGCATAAACCAACAAAAACTATGTGATAACTGCACAAAAATCAACACTTCTACATTTTTTTATTCAATATTTTCACATGTACAAGATTTTTTAAACACTCCAATGTGACAATTAAGTTAATTGAGATAAATCCATGAAAAAAACAATAAAAATAATAACATTTTTTTCCTTTACCCCACTCAGTAAAACTATACCATCCTGTGACCTAAGTCAATGACTTTTTTATTTTTACAACTTATTCTGGGATCTAAATATATTTCAGCACGATGGTGCAGTTGGTAGCACTGTTGCCTTGCAGCAAGAAGGTCCTCGGTTTGACTCCCGGCCGGGGGTCTTTCTCTATGGAGTTTGCATGTTCTCCCCATGTATGCATTTGTTCTGTCCGGGTTCTCCGGCTTCCTCCCACAGTCCAAACCATGACTGTTAGGTTAATTGGTCTCTCTAAATTGTCCTTAGGTGTGAATGAGTTTGTGCATGGTTGTTTGTCTTATAAGCTGTCCGGCGATGGACTGGCGACCCCGCCTCTCGCCCATAGACTACTGGAGATAGGCACCAGCTTCCCTGCGACCCACTATGGAAGAAGTTGGTATAGAAGATGGATTGATTGATGGATATTTCAGCACATGCTAATAGAAATAAAACAATGCGCTCATGCACAAGGGTATATAGTCACCCTGTATTTAAGTTATCGACTTCAATAAATTGAATTTAGGAGTCTATCATAGTGCTCTAACACTTAATCTTCCTAATGCTGTTTGTTGTTTTCCTCTGAGGCAGGGAGGAGTCAGGCTGGTAGATCTTTGGTGGTGAGTAGCTCATGCTAACACCAGACAAAGCTGCTGAACAATAGGTTAACAGGAATAAACAATATATCACATATAAAACAAACAAAACTGTAATTTAAATACTGGATCAATGAAACCAGCATTGTGGAGATCCTAAACTCAGACACTAGTTTATTAAGATGATGTCTTTTTTCTTTTATAACTTTTTTCAAGTGTTTTATCAGCAGGCAGAAAGGCCAGAGACCTGCATTTTTTGTTTACTGTTAATTTTACAAAATAATTTTCATCTATATCACCCAAAAACTGAACACATGTTTAGCTCTTCACTTCCTCATTGAATAGGAAACCAATACTACAGAATATTACATTATTTTCCTGTATTGGCACAATGCTTTTTCTTAAAGGACAAAATATTAACACTGTTTTTAGCAAAAAACATTCTGCTTAAATTCTCGAGGAACTGCTCAAACCTCTGCAGGTTGCGAAAACTTGAGATTTCAAAAAAGCTGCTGAGTTTAACCAAAATACTGGGTTTCTGCTGTTGGGACAAATGCTGCTCTTTTACAAACAAACACCAGGTCAGAAACTGTAACCCAGTTTGCTGGGTTAGCGAAGAGACCAGAAGATTGAGCTACAATCTCTTGATCAGACTTCGATGAACATAATACAGTGTACAGTATAATAATATTACTGTCATGTTAATGAATTTAGGTCACACTACAAAACAAAGTGGTTCACTTAGGCTAATGTTAGCCTTTTAGCTGCAAAGTAGCGCAAGCTAGTGCTAGCTATGTTCATCATTCACTAAATCAACTAAGAACTGGTCATAAAGTCAGTATAAACAGACTCTATTTTATATACTGAGTATGACTTTTGTTATCTATATTCAATTGTTTGTCAGTAAAGTTTTTTTAGGCCTTGTGGGCTCTGGGTAAATACACATTACCATTTCATACCTTTAACAAACCATTTTGTACCCATGTACTTAAACAATTGAGTATCAGTTTATTTTACTTTCTTATAAATTACTTTTATATATTGTGGAGATAAAAATTATGAACATGCTCAAATCTCATGTGTAAAGTATTTTAATTGTACATTATTTTCTGAAACCTTAGTATTTCACTATATTTTCATTTATTTTAGTTCTGATCACTGTTTCAGACATGTGACTCGTTAAAAAATTGGAGATTAGGAAACCTGATCAGACAAAAATGTTCTATGACCTCCTGATGGTAGTAGACTAGTAACTGAATATATAAAATCACTTTAAGTCCTGAGTTGTCAAAGGGGATAAGAGAGGTTCTCATGCTGGGTAAATGTGTATGCATGGCCGGTCTGAATCGCCCTATTTTGGACCAGATTATTTTAATCTGATGACCAAAACTACAAAGACCAAAACAGCAAAGGGTTGAAATGATGAGAACCTAAGGAAGAGATTAGAAAGGGCCCCGTCTTCCTTCGCAGACGACCACTTTAAACTATGAAACATCATGATGAGAATTCACTCAAGCTCTTCCACAGGATGATATAAGAGTAGGTAAGATGGTAAAACTATGCTGTGTAATAATGTTAATGTCAGTGTGTTGTGGTAATGACTTTAGCTTACATTACAATGACTTCAGCCACTTAAGTTATTACCCCTATACCTGCTAATTAGGTAGGACAAGCTAGTGCTAGCTATGTTCAAGAGATAAAAATTTAACCAAAGAATTAGTCATAAAGTTAGTATACACAGGCAATATTTTATGCCGTGTTAAATTGTGACATTTTTGTCAATAAAAGTTATTAGAGGATATGCGGTTGTGTTATTTTGCTCCTTCAGAACTTCTTCGGGTTTGAATTGGTGCCATCTTGTGGGACATTTCGTACCACCATAGACACCCAGTGACTTAAAGTCATTTTTAATGTTCTACCTATACATTACTATAATGAAATTAATCGAGAGAAATAATACAATGAGATTTGGTGCATCTCTCTTTAGAAATCTTGTAAAACTTAATTCAGGAAGTACATGGGTACCATAGAGTTTGTTTGCAGTTATGAAACGGAAGTAGAAAGGGACCAAATGGCTCATCAGGCCTAAAGAAAAGTCAGATTCCAACAAAACTTTGCAAAACAGCTGCTGATTCCTAAGACACACAGTCACACACAAACACTCATTTTATGTTAACTAGTCTCTTCACTTTAAACGTCTTCTTGAAATAAGTTCAGCAGTCGGACTTTCTGAAAAGTCCAATTCCATGCTGTCCAAGTTCCTTCACAGTGAGATTCCACATTGGTGGAAAACTGTTTGTGCTTCTCTGTTTGGATGAAAAACATCTGCCGGTTCTATGTGAACTCTCGGTTGCCCTCGCCTCCATGGAGATAATTGTTGGTCCCGGCGGGTTGGATGTACTCCTCAGTTTTGTCCCAGTCTGAGACCCAGCCCCCACCTCCTCCGTTGGGATCTGACGCCTGGTTTGTGGCTCCGTAACCAACTCCGCCACTGGTGCGATAAAGTTCCTCTGTCTCGTTTGCGAGCTCGTCCTCATCCAGGATGCCACACTTCTCGACGCTGAGCTCCTCTGGCTCGGCCCAAGGTTGCTTCTCTCCCGAGGCAAAGATACCTGCAGTTAATCAATAATGGGTTCAGTTACAGCCAGAAAACTGTGCTGACAGAAACAGGAAATGTTTTCCTGAATTGATTCTGATAATAAGCACATTTGGATGCTGGGGAGATATACTCACCATAGAATATAACACCTCCATAATGAACAAGTGAGGCGATCAGAAACACGCCCTGCCACTCCTCCCGCGTCTCAATGAAAACGAGAAAACAAACACAGTTATAAACATGACATAAAAATCTGCATATTGGACAGAAATAAGATTCACAACTTTTCACATAAACTGTTTGAAACTGAACTTAAATTCACCGAGTTGTACGTCAGCTACTCTCTCGTTTTTAATAAACTAAGAGCTCTAGCCTTCATGGAAGTGATAAAAACAAGAAGCGGCACTTCTGCTGTGTTAATATTTTCTACACAAACATGATAATGATAGAAAATGTAACTTCAGCCAATGCAGAGAGCAATGGAGTTCCAGTTTACATAAAGTCTTCATAGATCTTCCTCACTTTGGTGCTTTTAGTTTTTTATGTGAACCGTTCTTTTTTCAGAAGGATGATAATAAAATATACGCCTGCACTGGTTTCAGACAAGAATTAGGCTCACAAGTTTAGATTTATTGCGGGTTAGGGTTAACTGAGTTATACACAGTGCCTGAGATAACCAATATCTGTTTAAATAGCCGTTAGAGAGTTGCACATTGCTTTGCTCCTTGTATCCATCCAGAAGCTTCTAGCATAGTTCTGGCTCAATATTTGAAGCTGTCCCTGGTGTAATTGGTAGAGCTCATTAAAATTGGTTGGTTTCCTGGAACACATCTGGCTGGTAAGCTTAGTCCATAACTTTTCAAAGGGCTTGAGGTAGGGAGCCTTTTCAGAAGCTTAATCTTAGTCAGCTTTTTCTATTCCAAATGCAGATTTGATCTTTATCCAAGATCCTTCTGATGGAACAGAAAAACTATGACCAAGTTTCAAACATCTGACCCAAACTGTCCACCTTTGACCACACTATGAAGTATGTTTGGAGGAACCAAGGAGAGGCTTTAAACCTCAGAATGTTGCACCAACTGTTAAGCACAGTGGAGGCAGCATGATGCTGTGGGGGCTCTCAGTGGTGCTGCCGTATTATACAAGTATTATACAAGTGGATGGAGGAATGAGGAGAGACTAGGAGAGACTACCTACAAATTATTCAGCTTCACTTCGAAGCAGCTAGATGCTTGAAATCTGGACAGAAATGTTTCAACAGGATAATGATTAAGTTTTCCCTTAAGATCCTTTCAGATATTATTCTGTATCCTGTTGGTTTTATTATTATGTTTTAATTTCTATGCTTTGTCTCTGTCAAGCACTTTGTAATTTGTACCTAGGCTAACATGCAGGCTAACATGTGACCTCTGAAGTGGCGCAGATATAAACCTTCTGCATATGTGATGTGTAAAATCCTAAAAGCTCATTTCTGTGTCATGAAACCAGTGAGCTCCACCATTGTTGCTAAGTACAGTGGGCAAATATGCACAAGAAGCCCAGGTTCAACCTATTAGGGGACATTTGTCCAAACATTAGTGGGGGTGAGGTATAATTTTGACCCTGTGTGGATCAAAGAAAACTCAGACAAAAATGTAAAGTTGTTCATCTAGTTTTTTCTTTTCGAAATCATTGTAGCTGTTTGTTTTATTATCAGTCCACACCGGAAGAAGATTGACTCAAATGTCTCATTAAAGGCCCAAAATTCACTAATGTTCAGGGGAACTAAAAAAGCCATATTCATGATCAGCTCTCACCTTATTTTTTGTCATGGCACCAACTATCAGCGGGCAAACCATGCCGGACAGAGTGCCCACGCCGTTGGAAATGCCCATGAGGATACTGGCATATCGTGGTGCAATGTCCAGGTGGTTGACATTAAAACCTTACGAAGAATGAGAAAATGACTGTCATCACGATGTTAAAACGATGCATATGTCTTGGTCTGAACATGAACGGCTGAACTGTGTTTCACCTGAAATGGCAAAACCAGAGAAGCCCACAGCGAGCACCAGGAACGTGATGGCGATGCCCTTTGTGTGCGAGAAGCCAACCACCAGCAGGAGGGTAGCCTCCATCCCAAACCCTGATGCAGACCAGAGGACACAGTCAGCAAACAACTTTTCAAGCCTGATCGCAGAATGCTCACTGAACTGAAAACGTTTCTTTGCTTTTATTTTTGCTAAATGTTCTTGACTGGCCACTTATCTTAGTTTGCTACATGATATGCATGTATGCTTCCCCATTTCACTCTGGTATCAACATCTTTCTGCTGCCCAAATATAGCTGATAGAGGCAGAGCTTCTGCCTAACACTTAGTCATCATTTGCCTTGTGTGTGCCATGGGGTTTTCACACCAGTGCTCACACGACTTAATTCTCTAATTTGGTTTACATGACTGAATCTTCTGACTGAAGGGCGTTTGCTTTCAAAAGTTCACTGAACGATAAAAGTCATCTCAGGTCAGAGTCAAAGCACCTGAAAACCTCCTGACCTCTTGGTCAAACAAACTCCCTTTCCAAGAAAAAACAGCAAGTCTCTTGACTTATGAGAATCGAAATCTTTTTAATCATGTCCGGAAAATGTATTTTTTTTTATTTTGCATGATCACTGATCTTACAACATGTTAGACGTCCTGATAAAGCACCCAAGCTTCCTAATCTCTTTATGCATGAGCTCATTCTCCCCCTTTTGGTTCACACTTACCTCCACAGTTCATTATCTTTCTGACATTTGTGGTGGTCATGATGTGATTAGAGCGCAAATAGTCAGCGATTTGGCCCCCGATGGGCACAACGATGGTCATAACCAGATGAGGGAGTGCAGAAACTATGCCCACCTAAATCCATGTGAGAAAATAAATCCATTATCACAGAGGAGCAGCAAGCGCAGCATTGGCTTGTAAGATTAATCAACTGTAAACTAGCCTCCATGTGCAGCTGTAGTGCCTTCAAAACTATTCATACGACTTGAACGTTTTATTAAATTTTATCACATTAGAACCAAATATTTATTTATGTTTAATTGGGATTTTATGTGACAGACCAGCCCAAAGTTGTGCATAATTCTGAAGTGGAAGAAACAGGTTAGTTTTCTATGTTGTTGCTTTTTTGAAAATTCCTTAGAGGTTCTTTAGAGAACATCAGAGAATGACCAGCATCATGAAGACCAAGGAACACAGCAGACAGGTCAGAGACAACCTTCTGGAGAAGTTTAAAGCAGTGTTAGGTCCTACAACAAGCTTTGAACATCTCCCAGAGCTCTATTCAATCCATCATCTGAACATGGAGTGAGGATGGACCACTTGCAGACCTACCAAGACATGGAGGTCCACCTAAACTGACAGGCTGGGCAAGAAGAGCATTGATCAGATAAGCAGCCAAGAGGCCCATTGTAACTCTGGAGGAACTGGAGAGAGAAAAATGCTTAGGTCGGGGAATTTATTGATATGACAAGCCATGTAGAAGACACAGCAAACATGTGGAAGAAGGTGACCTGGTCAGATTAGAACATTTCTGGAGTACAATGGCATTGTGTGGACGAAAACTAACATCAACCTGAAAACACCATCTCTATGGTGAAACATGGTGATGGCAGCATTATGCTCTGGGGAGGCTTTTCTTCACCAGGGTCAAAGAGGCTGGTCAGAGTTGATGGGAAGTTGGATGGAGCTAAATCCAGGACAATCCTGGAAGAAAACCTGTTAGAGGCTGCAGGAAACTTCCTTAACATTCAGCCAGAGATATATAGGATGGTTTAGACCAAAGCAGATTCGTGACTTAGAATGACCTAGTCAAAGTCTAGACCAATTTGACAATCTGTAGCAAGACTTGATAATTGTAGTTCTCCATCCAATCCCACTGAGCTTGAGCTGTTTTACAGAGACTTAGTTAAAATGTCTGTAGATGCTCGAAGCTCCAAGATGGAGACTTTCAGCTGTAATTGCATTCAAATGTGTTTTTCTTTTTACTAAAAACTCTGGAAATCATTCTACATTTTTCTCCACTACTTCTTTATGTTGGTCTGTCACATAAAACCCAGATAAAATAGATTAAACTGGTCGAAAGGTGACATAATGTGCAGAAGGTTGCGGTATGAACACCATGGCAAGGCAGTGTGTATCTGAGCTGAATTACCTTGCTAATTTCAAACCCAAACACCTCCTCAAAGTATGCAGGCTGGCTGATGAGGAGCAAATAGAAAGTCCAGCTTCTGCAGAAATTAGCCACAATGATGGCGTACACTGGCATGGAGGTGAAGAAGGCTCTCCAGGGTGTGTTAAACTTCTGCAACACAGGGGGGGGGGAGTTATGGTTGGATTTCTAAAACCTTTGACTCTTATCAGATTTAAATGTTATAAATAGGGAGAAAACAACCAACAGAAACTCGAACAGAGGGTGGGGGAGTGGAAACATTGTAGGTTGAATGCAGACATCAGAGATGACCACAGATACAGTTTCTAAATCTGTAGGTGGTGCAGTTGTTGTGTTGAACTGACTCAGCAGGTGCTACAGTCACCATCTACTTTGTTTTAATCTGCATACAGTCATAGAATCTGAATAATGTTTTTAATAGTTACAAGCAAGTGTTTCATCGGTGGCCCGGAGAGCGATTAAAGCCTTTAAAATGTGCACAAAGAGCAGTCAGAACCATTGCACTGACCGTTACTATATGCTGAGCTGACTCGCCAATGCTCTCCTCTATATATGTCCTCTCCTCCTCCGTGATGGTGGGGTGAGCCGCTGGACTCTCGTACGAAACCAGGATCCAGAAGCAGTACCACATAACACCAAAACTTCCTGGAGGAAGCAAAAGAAGAAGAGAATGTGACAACTGAAAGTGGAAAAAGCTAAAAGAAAGGAGTCAGTAAAAGATCAAATATGTCTGTGTTGTCTGTTTTAAGGAATCTACATTTTGATTTAGGAGTCCAAATATGTTCTGGATTACATTTATCCAGAAATCATTGTGCATTTTAAAAAGTTCACTGACTCCCTGTGTTGCTTACTAACTGTCATAAGCTCATTTTGTGGATTGTTACATTTGAACACATGGCTGTTGTGGTTTTCCTGTGTATAAAGTTTCACAGTGCATCAGCTTCCACTTTCTTTCTGTCTGCAGAGTATTGGGCTATAACCTGCAAATAAGGAGTCTTATTGGCTCATTTTATGAGAACATGTAAGGGCCTAAAGGTCCTTTACCATAGACATAGAAGACCGAAGACCATCCTGAGTACTGGACAAGGATTCCAGCTAAAGGCATGGCAATCACAGCACCAGCATACGAGCCTGGAGGAGGAGAAACGTCTGGATTTTAATTATACATCATAATAAAAGCAGTTTTTCACGCTTAGAAAGCTGAATTCAACAACTACTTTGCATTTGAGGTTCTAATATTCCTGAAATGCATCATCATAATTCTTGTTGAGTCACTTGGTTAAAGTCTGTATTTGTGGCCTTATTAGGCAGGGATCCTGAACTCACCACAGAAGGCTGTTGTGGCCAAACGACTTCTCTCCAGAGGCGGGGCCCATTTTGCCCAAATGCCATGACAGGCTGGATATGAAACCCCCTGCCAGATAAAGTTGGTACTGTCAACTCTATAAACCCTCTAAACCATATGCAGAATCTCGTGAAAGTATTCATACCTCTCAAATGTTTCATGTTTTTTCTCATTGCAACCACAAACTTTGATGTGCTGCATTGGTGACTAGAATGACAAAACTACTCTAAGTTTCAAATAATCGGGAAGTGGAAGGAAAAGTGCGCATGGTTTTCAACGTTTTACAAAAATAGTTGAAAAAGGTGGCAGACATTTGTATTCAGCGTCGCTGTGTCAACACTCAAAACTACACTTCGCAAAAACTGCAGCTGATAGTTTTTTAGGGTAACCGATGAACTTTAGGGAACATTCATAACATCTAAACTTATATCAGGTCTTTTCCAGGGTTGGCTTGTTTTTTTTACTCAACAAACTTTAGAATTAAACTAATCAATTTTCCACCGACTGTTGATTGTATTTAGTTCTGCACTTTGCCTAGGCCATTCTAAAACAAAAGGCAGCTTTAATATAATACATCCATTGTATCTCTGGCTATATGTTCAGGCTGGTTGTCCTGCTGGAAGGTGAACCTCCACCCAGTCTCAGGTCTTCTGCAGCATCTAACAGGTTTTCTTCCAGGATTTTCCTGGATTTAGCTCCATCTATCGTCTCATCAACTCTGACCAGCTTCACTGTCCCACAGCATGATGCTGCCACTGTGGAGATTGTTTGTTTGTTCTTATTGTTTAAATTAAAAAGATCAGGTTCGGGTTAATAATGAGTGTTAGTTCCAGTTGTAGATATTCAGATGATGGACTGAACAGAGCTGGGAAATGTTCAGATCTTGTTGAGATGTGTCAGCGTAAAGGAGGCTGAATACACATACTGCATTTTCACATTTTTATTTCTAAAAAAATTTAAAAACCAAAAAATATTTTAGTCCACTTCACTATTGTGCCTTTCCCAATAAATTACATTCAAGTATGAGGTTGTAATGTAACAAAATGTATATAAAGTGTGAATACTTTTCCAAAGTAAAATTCAGCTGTTTTCCCGCATAGACAAGAGACTCCTGTACCTCCACCAGTCCTTGGAATATCCTGACTATGATCACGCAGCCAAAGTGGATCCGTGCTGCTGTAGGGATGAGCATATTCAGGCATGATGTGGCAACTATAGCAAAGCCAAACACTCTGCAGGAGACACGCAGCAGAGGAAGGTCATTTAAAACACCTGAATCATGCTTAAAATATGAATATGAAGCAGGATCAACTCACCTGTTTGCTGCAAACTTCTGACAGATAAACCCTCCAGGAATTTGGGTTACTATGTACCCCCAGAAGAAAGAGCCATGGATCAACCCCACTGTTTCTGGATCCCAGTTGAACTGGGCTTTCTGTGGGGATGAAAACACAACACACAGAACTTATATTTGGATCTTTAACTCACTCTGTCATCCACAAAAACATGATGTCATAAAGCAAACCTCTACCACTGGATCCCAGGTGGACTGAAAGTAGCAGCAGCTCAGAGAAATAAAGCCGTAAAGTGGCCCAACAGTGACACCTACTGTAAATTCAACAGTAGTCCATCTCATTTTATCCCTTTCAGTTGATTTTATTACCATCCTTGTTTTAGTTATTTTTCCAATGGATTATCTTAGTTTTATTCCTTGAAACATTCAAGCAGTTAAAGTTCAGCAGACTTTGCTGCTGATTATTAGTTCCTCCTTATCATTTCCTTCTTTTGGTCAGTTCTGTGTTTTTGTTCATCTTGACTACGCCAAGCCAATTATTTATCAGAGTTGGTTTCACCTGAAGGATTTAACCCATTTACTCACCCCCTAAAAGCACCTGTAGAATGCACCCCAAAATTAAATAAGATGCAGTTCTTGGACCCTATGGAGCAAATGCAAAGCTTGGCCTTTCTTGAAGGCAACACTAAGCAGTCAAACTTATTATAACAGTAACTAGTTTGTCGTTATTGAAGTTGGAGCAAACAGAAGTTTGTTTTTAACTGTGCATAAAGGGCTTAAAATATGGACTCAGAAATCAAATAGATACAAGTCTTACCTACTACAACTTCAAATTTAATAAAGAAAACACAAAAATGACTGTTATGGAGGGGTTTTTCAGTAGGAATGACCAGTCGTTCTCAATTGTGGTTTCAAAGTGACCATTTGGAAGACACCTGGTCATATGAACTTCAAAAGGCCGTAATTCCTCCATCATTTAAATTTAAGACATAAATTAAAGGTCCAGGTGTGGCGGTGGCCTCTATGTATGGAGCCCTTAGTCCTTAAAGCAGGGTGTCACAGGTCCGAGTCCAGCTCGTTGATGTTTACTGGATGTCCTCTCTGCATATAAAAAATAAAGGCCACTAATGCCTAAAAATAAACAAATCAATTGATGGTCAATCCTTTAACCCATGCAAACCAGAAGCAAAATGAACTGTTTAAAGTCGCTGTTTCCTGTATCATAAAGATGTCTTTGCTGGATTTCTCAGTGCAGCGTTCAGCTTTGTCTCAGCAAGCAAAGCTTCATTTGCTGTGGAACAGCTTTAATAGAACTGCAGCTTATGAATAAAATACGTGCAATGTGCAATTTCTATGTCAACTCAGCCTTACTGAGACAACAAAAACAGACCCAGGAGGTTTCCAAGAGTAAACTGGATCCTCACAGTTAAGACACGTCTCCATTTTACCAAGCTCACCAGTTCTGCAAAGTCTTGCAAAGGTTTAGTGAGGCGTCGTTTTTACTCTATCTCCCTACCAGACATCAGTGCAGGAAGTACCACAGCATTAGCAGGGCTCCCCTTGTGGTGGTTGATAGATACAGCAACATACACTTTAAAGGGATACTTCAACTTTTAGAAGTGATGTTCTGTTAAGTTAATATCATTATCAGTTCCCATACGTGTTACAGGCAGATGTCACATCACAGTGAGTTTGTAGAAAAGTGAACTAATATTAAGGGCGGAGGGCTAACAGCTGGCCAGACAGACCGCCTATTTTAACTGTCAGTCATTTTCGACCGCTTCTTCCATAGTGGGTCACAGGAAAGCTGGTACCTACCTCCTGCAGTCGATGGGTGAGAGGCAGGGTACACCCTGGACAGGTCACCAGTCCATCACAGGGCAACACAGAGACATACAACCATGCACACATCCAATAACATCTAAGGGCAATTTAGAGAGGCCAATTAACCTAACAGTCATGTTTTCGGACTGTGGGAGGAAGCCAGAGTACCTGGAGAGAACCCATGCATGCACGGGGAGAACATGCAAACTCCATGCAGAAAGCCCCCTAGGCAGGAGTCGAACCCAGGACCTTCATGCTGCAAGTCAACAGTGCTACCAACTGCACCACCATGCAGCCCTGTTATTCCATGTTGAAAATCAATGCTGGATATTAAACATATTAAACATAGAATCTTTTAATAGATTTTTGTTAACTTTGCTGCTGTATTTTCAGACAAACATCTGTGTTTCCACGATAAAGCTACGCTAGCTGGGGCTAACAACTGTATCCTGCTCAGTCACGACTCGTTGGTTCACCTTAAGTCCACCAAGAGTCCAATAAACTGTTGTTTGCACACAGATCAAAGATGATTTTCTAGGTCTCATCATTGTTTGGACTTATCCTGTAAAATCATAATCAGATGATCGAGCAGACTGAAAGTTTGAGTTACTTTAGACTCAGACATTTTCAGTTTGAGTTAAATTGCTAAAATCAGCTGAACCAGGGAAGCTGTTAGCCTTCCACTGCTCTGTGGATGTTTTTACTTTCCTACAAACTCTCTGTGACATGACATCTGTCCACTACAGGCAAGATGAAATGTCACTGTAGACGTCACAGATCCTCCCTTAAAAAACACCCAAACTATCACTTAAAACTTGAGTTTCATAAAATTTCATTAAAAATACAATTTTTCTTTAAATTGTCTGAACTGATACTTTGGCCTCAGTGTGATTGAAAGAAGGATGAATATAAAAGTAAAACTGATAAAATTAAATGTCTGCCTGTTCTTCTTTGTGTGAAAGCTAATGTCAGCACTGCAGCACAGCTAGCAGATACAGGACTTTAGAAAAGTGGAAGTATACAGGTTTCTTGATGTATTTCCTGATTTTTTTGCCTTGTGGGGATCAATTAGGCAGATAATCACACTCTTTGCTATTAAAAGACAAAACAACAATCCTTAACAAGTGAATATTAATCCCGAATGTTTTGAGGAAAAATCAGGAAGTAGCCCTTAGAAGTCTAACAGAAAAATGAGAACCTATCAGGGAATTCTCCATTGTTATATGCTGTTGTCACTCACCACTATGACCTCCTTGTTGTCCCTGAAGATGGTGTGGCTGTTGACCATGCTGACGATGGCCACACCCAAGTTACACCTGATCCCAAAGGAGATGCAGAAGCCAATACCAGAGAGGATGGCTATGATGTAGCGCCTGGGCAGACCGAAGCACGTACAGTCCACCACCGGCATCTCCTTCTCCTGCACCAGCTCTGGCCGGCCCTCAGCCGACAGCTCAATGGTTTCACCATTTTCCTGTTTCTTCTCTAACGCTCTGCAACAAGGAGTTTGGAGAGATGTTTCCCATCTATAATAATGTTCCTTTACACATACCTACAACACATAATTATCCATGAAACGCATCTGCTTTAACATTAAGACTCAGAAAGTCGAAGTTTTCCAAACTTCTGAAGCGTTTGTCTGCTGACTGTCTCTGTGAACAAGCTCTGGATGCCAGACGGTTTCTTTTGCTGTCAGTTTGAGTGGCAATTTTGCGCCTTAACAAGGGAAGATCAGTGCAGGTGTCTGCTAGGCTTCATCTCCTGGATCTTACACAAGCCTGCAGAACAGGCTTTGACTTCTCCTCAAGGTGTTAATATATTTTGGGGTTTCGCTTTGCACACATTTACCTCCTGACAGACGTGGCTGACAGCGATAGAAAAGGTGTGGGTAACACTAGAGCGATTACACCAACATATTCGTCTCTTCTTCTCCGTGTTTTCTGTGAAGCTCTGACCTTCGTCAGCCTCCTGTCTGACAAGCATCAAATATGTATCTAAGAGTCATGAAATAAACATGAAATGTGAAGCACTGAGATCTGAGATCACACTGGGACTCTGTAGGTCTGTTAGATGAAGAGCTGAAAACACAGCTTCACAGGGCCAAGTATGTATGTATGTACATACGTACAACGGCATGAAAAAGTATTCATCCCCTGACCCTTTTTTGTCTTTTTGCTTTATTGTCTCACTTAGATGTTTTAGGTCATCCAATAAATACAACATTTTGGGATTTGTCACTCTTTGCTTTCCATATTCAATTACTCCTTGGTACTCCTCGTACTTTTGTTTAGTCGTATTTTAGATCTATTTATATTCTGCTCTGAGTTCCAGACTTTAGTTGGGGTTATTCTCTGCAGAGCTTACTTCATGTTGTATTTTGAAAATCTCTCTTTAAGGCCCGTGTTCTTTTAACTTCATGTTTTCTGTTGGGTTGGGTTCTGTTTCTGGTTCCTGTTGTTGCTTCCCACTTTATTCTGTCTGTCAGACATTTTTTTCCCACCTCCTCATTTCCTTGCCTCCCCTCACAGCTGCACCCTTTTGCTCATCAACGACCTGCTCCTCAGTCAGTCATCATCCTCTCCAGCTTTATTCTCTCTCTCAGTTCCTCAGTTCTTTGTCAGATCCTCCTGGTGTTGCCACCAGCCCATGTCTTCAGGTTCTTCCTTTGAATCAGAGTTTGGGATTTTCCCTGAACACTAGTTTTTGTAAGTTTTTGATTTTCCTCATCTCTAGTAAAACTGCTTATTTTGGCTCCTGTTTCCTGACTGCATGTGGTTCCTCCTCTTCACCCTCAATAACAACCTGTAAAAATCAGCAGCAGGAAAAACGTCATTTGTCGCCTATTTCACTCTTGTTTTTGTTCCAGAATGCACATCTTTGTGTGCAGAAACAAGTTTTTTTTATTTACCAAATATGAATCCTTTACTGTTGCATTTGTTCCAAGTTTCCCACAGTTTTATATATTGCTGGTAAATATATCTGCAGGAGGCTTTCTGTGGATCACCATAGACATCTGTCATGGGTGATAACTTAAGAGACATTAAGATTAACTGCAGGACACCTGATTTGTTTTAGTGTTGACTAATAAATATATAAAATGCATTAGATTATCAGGACCATGGGTGTTTCTCTATTTATTGCTACCTTCATTCCAAGACAACATTATTCTTCTTTTAAATTAATCAAATCTTACTGAAGGCATCTTTTATATCATGATGGTTTTAGTCCTTAAAAATGACATCATCGCAAAGATGAAGCTACATAAATGTCATGTCAGACCTTTTAAATAAAGCTTAACTCATAAAGCAGTGATAAAACATCAACATTGTCAAAGGTTGCAACAATCTTCAGCAGTGATGAAGTATTGATGATTCTCCATGTTAAATTATTAATAGGCTATCTCTGCCTCACTTAGTCTATTTTTGTCTGGGCGGATCCCTCTTCCTCCTTCCTGTCTCTTCCTCATCTTCATTCGCCTTACCGGCAGCTCCCCTGACTCACGTAGACTCTCTCAAACAATTCGCAGCATTTATTGCTCTCTAACAGTAAGTAAACTGCATGCAGGATTTGTTGCCCTGTCTTCATTTATTTACAGTTTGCTGCTTTAGAACCAGAACCAAGTGTTTTTTACTGGGATTTTATCTGACAGACCAACAGTTATTGTCCATCATGGCAATGGTAATGTAATGTAAAAACCAAACATGCTTTTAATTTTATTAATTAAGGAAAAATCTAAACCCTTTACCTTTGATCTGTTCTCAGCCCCCCCGAGTCAACACTTTGAAGAACCAACTTCGGCTGCAGGTCTTTTGGGGTTTGACTTCACCAGCTTTGAACAAAATACTCTTTATACATTCTTCTTTGTACAAACAGTTCAGACAGATTGGATGAGCATCTGTAACAATCTATTTCTAAGATTTGCCACAGGTTCTGAGTTAGATTTAAGTCTGGGCTTTGACTAGGCCATTCTAACACATGAATCTGCTGTCATCTAAACCATCCATAGTATCTCTGTCTGAATGTTCAGGCTGGTTCTCCTGCTGAAAGGTGAACCTCCACCTCAGTCTCAGGTCTTCTGCAGCCTCTAGCAGGTTTTCTTCCAGGGTTGTCCTGGATTTAGCTCCATTCATCTCCATCAACTCTGACCAGCTTCCCTGCCCCACAGCATGATGCTGCCACCACCATGTTTTACCATAGGGATGGTGTGCTCATGGTGATGTGTTAGTTTTCCTCTACTTACGAAAGGTGGCTGAATACAAATGCACAATTTATTTTTGTACCAGAAAGTTTGAAAACCATGAATCATTTTCATTCTTTATCACAATTATTCACTAACTTATGATGGTCTGTCTCATTAAATCCCAAAGACCATATGTTGCCGTTTGTGGTTGCAATGTGAGAAAACATGAAGAAGTTCGAAGTGTTTGAATGTTTTGTTTCAATGCACCATATTTGTTTGCATAAAGCATATCTGTTGCAGTGACTTTTCATCACTGACCCTTCGTTCTGGGAAATCCGTTGTAATCCCTGAAAGCCACCTGACCTTTCATGGTGTCACACCTGAAGAAGAGAGTCTGAGCTGTGCAGACCTGCTGTTTGACTCAAGCCAGAATCAAGGACCAAGCTGAACCCCTTCTGCTCTACACAGGTGAACACTGGGGCCTCTTTTATTCACACGTTGAGTCATTCAGAGTTGGTTTATCAGCTTGGAGTCATTGATTGGACAAAAGAGAGTCCAATAATGTTGATGATTAATTGAGATGATGAAAGGAAGGACCTGGTCTTAATCCAGATCAGTACCTTCAGTCAGGCGACTATCTTCCTTTCTGCACCTGCTGAGCATGCTGCGTGCAGAGAACAAGGACTGTCCGTGTGCATTACGCACAGCAGCCAAAGAGAGCACCGTGGAGCACGTGCACTGGGCGGAAATGACAGCTTACAGCTTTCTGCCGTTAATCCCGGTAGTTAGATGTCCTGTTGTGGGAGGGGATATTGGTGACGAGTTACCAGGGCTACTTACGAGGAAAGGCAGAGATAGGCCCAGGTGTACATCCTGCAGGGATTTATGCAGGCCGACAGCTTGAAGAGGAGAGGTTATTTCTGGAGAGGATTTAAGTGTTGAGACAGTGCATCAAATCCCAAGAGAGAGAAAGGGGAGTCTGTCAATAACCTGTCTCCTGCCAGATTTCTGAAATTGCTCCAGACTTGCTCCGAATACCTTTTTCTGCAGCGTGTTGCTTTTTTTTTGTGCCAGCCTCCTACAAAGTTTACAAAAAGTCACTAATATTTTATTTAGGATTATAAAAACAGATTTCCGCTGTAGTTTAGTAATAATCCATCATCACACCTGCTACTGTGCAGCACAATTAATTAAGTTCATTTATTGTATCAAACCCAAACACACTAACTAGGGCAACGGTTGTATGTTAAGCTTGAAACTGAAATATCATTCCTTTCAGTGATAAAATCTACAGACGAACCTCCATGTTTAACTGTCCCAAGCGGGCCTCTGCAGCTTGATGGAATAAAAGCACAGCAGAAATAGATCCATCAATCGATATGAAGTTTCATCTTTCACTGAAAGGTCACTTTGTGCCTGTGATGAAACCAGATTCTGTTCCTGGATCCCAGGAAGAAGATGAGGCTAATTTGACCTCCTACTGGTGAAAAATACATGTTAAGCTTAGGTTTGGGCTTTAAAGCTCAGAAATAGTAAAACATGCCAGTAATGGGTTAGAAGGTTCTGGTGCCATTCGTCCTGAGGGTGCATAACTACAGATGTGGCAGATTATCCAGGTCCGAGGACATCCTGATCTTCTGTTCTGCTCTAATGTTGACAGGACAATGAGCCAAACTCACATTTCAGAGGAGCCGGCTGGAGGTGTAAGGAGACTTTGTGGTTTGGACACAAGAGAACTTTAATACACTCAGGCCAGCGCAGGCTTGACAAAAGTGGTGATTCAAAGGTAAAATGTGTCATCGCCAGAACAGAAAAAGGAGGAATTAGGGAGCATCCGTGCTTCTGTGTGTTCTCAGTGTCATGTTCTGAGCTCAGGACAATTTTTGTCCAAAATTATATGGAAAGTAAATTAAAACATTCCAAGAAAAATCTTAAAATTACTTTTTTAAGCCAAGTACCATTAAAACAGTGACAGATCAGTCAATTTTGCGGGCTCACTAGTGAACCGTAAAACAACCTGTGTTAAACGCAGAATGTAAAAATGATCACAATTAAAGGGATATCAGTGACACTTTAATGGCTGCTGGACAATAAGCTTCAGTAGAAGTGGGCCCACAGATAACATTCAGCCCAGGCCCACCACCACCTCGGACCGGCCCTATATAACCCCCGTTTTCAGCATTGCATGGATCAGTTTTATGTGTACATCTCCCCCTTTGGAGGCTTTACCTACCCGTAGATCTTCCCCAGAGTCTTAGCTGCCGCAGCTTTCAACCTGTCCGACCGGATCTCCATCCTCACGGCTCCGGGTCCGAGCGCACAGCCTTCTCCTCTGCTTCGCGCTGCTCAGTCACATAAAAACGCTGCTTTTATTTACTTGGTCATCAGCTTAGTTTAGCTCAAACTTCCCAAGTCTTTGGCGAGCAGCACTGATTGTCCCGGGATTTATTGGTTTCTTTTGCTCCCTCGGAAAACAAAAAACATTTTCAGCCCCAGTTTTGCTTCACGAATCCAGACGAACTTCTTTGAATCTGTTTTGGGTCCGTAGAGGTTCAGTCAACGCGTCGGGGGCAACTTTGGAGGAGTTTCATGGCCAGACGGCGTCTCTGGCCGTGGTCCTGAACCAGATTACAGCTGCCTGCGCGCTAATCTCCCCGGGTGCGTTTAGTGGAGGAGAGCATGTCACTTCCTTCCCAGCAGTCCAGCTTTTTAAGGCAAGCAGCGCTATTCTGGGAGCGCACAAGCCTTGAATGGAGGGAGTTGGAGTAAACACAATCCGGGGAAAGAATACAACAAAATCCACAGGACAGGAACGGCAGGAAGTCCTCAGGACGCTGTGATGGTTTGCGCTTTTTACGAGGCCAGAATACACTTAAAACAGGGTTAAAACAGGGTACAAAAACACAACTTCATTATATGAAGTGTTTGTTTTGTTTAACAGTAATTTATGTAAATAAGAGCAAGATTTTTCCTCAGATTCAAATAGTCTCCAAACAAAACAAATACCTGAAGCTGCTTTATGTTTCTGCGAGCCGCAGAAAAAACAGCAAGTCAACCAGACTCAGAAACACTTGTACAAATTAGAAATAATTTCTGATTATTAAAAAAGACAACTTGTGAATATTTAGTTGTTAGACTGTTTTATGGATTTGTGCTTGGTGGTCAGGACGCATTGTTATCAGAATTATTACCTTAAATTAAATTAAAAGTGAGCGAAGACGCGCTGTAAAAAACACTATTTTACAGCTAAAAGAAAAACGCACAAAAATAGGGAAAAATCTGCTTTTTTATAACATATGCATTCACGTTCTTCTATGAGTGTGGGTCACACGTTTACATACACCAGGCGCCGCCCCCCACCACACACACACACACACACACACTGATAATTACTTAAATGTCATGATGCACTCATCACAACGTCTCGCTGTAAATCTGCTTACTTTATTGAACAAAGTTTGAGCCATTTAGATACAATGAGAGACAATGAGAATGCATTGAGGGGTCAAGGTGAGGCTTTCAAACCTTAAAAAATACACCAATTGTCAAGCACAGTGGTGGCAGCATCATGCTGAGGGTCTGTTTTACTGCTCATGCATTGCACAGTGGATGGAATAATGAAGGAGGGCTACTTCTAAATTATTGAACTCCAACCCAAATCAGCTGCTAGATGTTTGACACTTGGAGATCTGGGTTTTGATCAGATGAAGCAGGTTTAATTTAAGCTTTGGGAAAGGCAGAGAACTGAATTGAGAATGTATGGAGTTTGCTTAAAATCCCGAATGTGCCAGAAAATCAACCAATACTTGTTTTAAAAATAGTTTGAAATTGTTTGTTGTTGATCATTACACTCAAAACAGGAACTGTTCAAATACATCGCTAGAAGCCCAAAACCAATTAGATCTTCACAAGGAAAATGTGTGGAAACTTCTCACCAGCACTGTAACAAACACTTCAAGGTTCTTTATTATTGTATAAAAGGTCTTGCCATTTTCAGTTATTTTCTCTGTGTTATTGCTAGAATGGTGTTGCCATTTTAGTTCATTCCTTTGTGTTTACTTTCTCAGTTTATTTTTGTCTTCTGTTCTTTGTGCTTCTTTTGTTATTATTCACCTTCCCCCAGCCTGCCTGTTTGCCATCCTCCACAGCTGCTCCTAATGCCTTTTTATAACTCACCTGCACTCAGTGTCATTCTCCACTTTTCCCTCAGTATGTAAAATCCCTGGTTGTCATTGTTCTTTGCTGGTTCCTCTCGTTACTCTATCTGTGCTCCACATACTGTTTTACTTGTGCTAAATCTCTGTTTTCTGTTTTTATTAAACCTTCAACCATGCTAATCTCAAGCTCTTGCCTGTATTTTGGTTCTGCTCTCAACTCAAAAAACATGAGAAAAAGTGTTTTTTCTTCAATCCACATTTTTCATGTGTTGCAGAAATTTTTTATTAATGCTGTTGTTTGACTTGGAATATGTGTGAGTATTTAAGACCCAGTTTAATTAATGTAACAGTTAATTTTAAGCATAAACTGACTGGCTGTAGTCAAGTTGAAATGTAGAGTCTCATGGCCATAAAGCAAAATATCTTAAATCAGACAACTGAGACAATGAAGAATAAAACCCATCATGGTGGTTATTTTACGCCTACTTTTCTATTTGTTCTGTTGTTTTCATTCCTGTAAAATCATCTCATTGCTGCTTTGTGGAAACTGTAACCTGGAGGGAACAAACCAAGCAACCTCTGGGATGTAATTTCCATTACTCGATGACCTCATCATTTTCTTCGCCATCTTGGAAATGGAGTGGGTCTACCTGTTTGACAGCAACAACATGCGTCACTACATCTCTGGACACTGGAGCTTTAATTAAATGTCTCGTTAGAGAAACGTGACCTTCAAGAGACGGGCCAAGGTAAGGGTTAATGTTATAAATGATCCGATATTAACATGATGTCGAGTAACCTACCTAATTTGAATGTGATGCATCTTCTTAAAGGCACAGTGTAAAATATATTAACCTAAGCAAACCTCCAAACATCTCTGCCACAATATTTCTGTAAATATTATCTAACTAAAGTGTAGACAAAATACGCCCTGGTTGATTATTTATGGCTTCAGCCGGCATAAATATGATTAAAGTAAATTAAAGTGTGTATTTCTTGCTAATCAAGTTATCAAGTTGCACAGTGGGGCAGTAGGTAGCACTGTTTCCTTGCAGCAAAAAAAGGTCTGCGGTCTTCCTGCGCAGAGCTTGCATGTTCTCCCCATGTCTGCATGTGTTCTCTCTGGGTACTCCGGCTTCCTCCCACAGTCCAAAAACATAACTGTAAAGTTAATTGGTCTCTCTGAATTGGAATGAATGTGTGTGTGCGTCTGTGATGAACTGGTGTCCAGTACAGGGTGGATAAAGTTGACACAAAAATCTCCAGTAATCATTTTGAATATTAAAACACAAAACTATTTAAATCAAAGCATCAAAATGAATTGAGTTTTAAAACGAATAACCTTCCTTACTAACTTAAAGGTTTGGGATATATCTAATATATTTGAGCAAACAGCTCAAAAACCCATAATTTACACAAAATTGGTTCTGTTCCTTCAAACAACCTGACCTCTCAGTATCTCCGCATGCAGTTTCATAATCTGGCAGAAAATTACCTTTAATGGCTCCAGAATGAAAGTGTCTTCCTCTGCATTTAAACACAATAAAAACAACATTAAACTTCATGCACTGCTCATCCATAGCTTTAATATTTGTGATTTATCCATTATATTTCCAGGATAGAAGCCATAATTATCTGACTAAGCACAGAACCAATGGAAATGTATGGTTTTACAATGAAATCATACAGACTTCTTGTTTTTTCATGAAGCTTTTCTACTGAGGAAGCTGCTGATTTACATAAAGAGCAAAGGAGTTGGTTCACAGCAGAAGTGACAAAACTTCACACATAGTAGAGATGCTGGTGAAGAGCTGTGAGGGTCAGGGGGTCGTGGTTAACAGACGTTAACAGATGAGAAAAGTTCAGAATAAACAAGAAAGCAAACTATACGTTTAACACCTGCTTCTTCTGAAGCCACAGACAGGATCAGATGCAATTTTTTTCCAAATCCTGGGCTGATATAGTTCTCAGAGAGCGAGAGGAGAGGAAGAGAGGAGGGAAAGGCATGGCGGATGGAGGAGGGGACAGACTGGGTGGGACAGAGATAATAGATGGAGTGTCCGAGAGGGACCCGTAGCCGGGTTTCTGCAAGCACATTGAAGAAGAGTCGGCAGCAGAGCCATGGAAAAACCCAGGAGGGTCCATCGGGTCTGTGGTTACATCTGCAGGCAGAAATGTCAGAAAATTCAGCAAAAAGATAAAGAAATTGGGCTTAATGAGACACAAAATAAAGAAAACATGTTAATCATCTTCTTTCATAATACAGCATAAATTCTGTTTACAACAACTACACAGTAAACTGGACATACTGGGGTACCATGGCTTCAGATGAGGTGGGGGTTCACTGAAATAAACACGTTTTATTCACGTTATGTCCTCTTATTCCCTATTCTAGCCACAAAATTCAGTACATTTCATTGGGATTTTATGTTCTAGATCAAGACAAAGTGGTGCAAAGCCGTGAAGAGGAAGGAAATGATGCATGGTTAAGGCAAAGTTAGGTTAAAAAATAATATCTCAAGAAGGTAGAAGAAGGTCCTCTGGCCAGATGAGACCAAAACTGAACTTTCTGGCCTGCATGCAAAACATTATATGTGGAGGAAAACTACCACAGCAGCACACCATCCCCTCCATGAAATATGGTGGAGGCAGCATCATGCTGTGGGGAAGCTGGTCAGAGTTGATGGGAAGATGGATGGAGCTAAATCCAGGACCATCCTGGTAGAAAACCTGTTGCAGAAGACCTGAGATTGGGGTGGAGGTTCACCTTCCAGCAGGACAACCACCCTGAACATACAGCCTGAGACACTGTGGGATGGTTTGGATCAAAGCAGATTCATATGACCTAGTCCAATTCCAGAAACAAATCCAAATGAGAATCTGTAGCAGGACTGAGCTTGAGCTTTTTGTAATCTGTAGATTTTTAAAGCAAAGGATTGACTCAGGGGCGGAAAACAAATACCCGCCACACTTTTAAGATTTTTATGTTAAATATAATCTGAAAAGTGTGGCCTCTATTTCCTTTTCAGAGTTGTGTGTTACTTTGTGTTGGTCTCTCACATATCAACCCAAACATACACCAGTGTTTCTGGATGTAACATTCAACGTATATGAACCGGGTCGGTCTTCAGCTCCAAAGTTTGAGGGTTTAACCTTTGACCCTCCAAGCTCCAAGTGATCGCTGTACATCTTCTCCTTTGTTATTGCTGTATCTAGGAGACCGTTTTATATCGCCACACGCAGGCCCGGCATAGTTACTGGAACATCTGGGAGACATTAATGTATGGATGAAGTCGTTCCTGGAAACTGAGATGTCTTTAAAACATAATAAAAGCATCATTTTGGAAATTGCTTTTCTATCCAGATCCATTCTATTTTTTAATATGAAACAGAAACTCGTGTTGGCAGGGTCCCAAAACTGTCTCCAGCCCAGGGGCCCACATCCTACTAAAACCGGGCCTGGGTAGGAATAGCTTTGCAAGGCAAGGCAGAGAACATGCAAAATGTTGTGCTGTGGATGCAACAGAGGTAATAAAAAAAATAAAAACAAAAAAAAAGGCTTTTAAGCAGGCATATTAAGGGACAGACCTGGGTCATTGTTCAGCTGGGTGTGCAGGTACTGATGTTTGGTGTAGAAATTGTTGTAGATGCAGTAAACTGCAGTCATCAGAGCAACGGTCCCAACAGATGCAGCAATGAAGAGGCCTATTTTGGCGTTATCTTTGTCTAGATGTGCATCTGCACAAGAAAACAAGCAACAAAAGTAAATCACTGCAGGAGGAGCCAGAAGTAAGTACACTGAGACTACAGAGTCACAATCCAAAAGCAACTATCTCCAGAACTTACATGTCCTTTTAGCATTGAGATGAGCTGTCTCATCTTTAATGAGAAGGTCCTGTATGTGAGGTGGTGGTGGTGGAGGTGGTGCTGCTGGGCCCTGATGGGCGCTGATCTTCCCCTCAGCCTGCAGGGTGCTCTGTGAGCTGCTGAGCGGAAACATCAGCAGCAGGCACAGAGCTGGCAGGCCTCCCATGGTGATCATCTTCTACAACAAACAAAAACAAGAGTCAGCATCACGGGTCACCTCCATCATTCTGCGTTTTGTTTGTTTTATTTGAAATGGACCATTTAGATTCTCTCTTTAAATTGCTGATAAGGCTTAGAGTTACCTGGGCTCAGAATAAGGATGTCTAAGGCTGAAACACACCTCACTTCTCTGTTGGCTAAAACAGGATCCCAGATATCGTCCAACAAGACTTTCTTCCACTTACAGACGCTTAGAGCTCTATAGCAAAGCTGTGCATTATGAAAAATACTGTTTTTACCTGAGGTTTGGAACCAGGATGCCGTTTTCCTCTCGCTGGGTGTTGTCCTCTCTGCCTTTCAGGCTGACTGAAGTGAGACCGGATCCGAGACAACTGAAATCCCGAAAGACATCATTATTTCTAAGGGGACAGCCATGCAAGTATTATGGCACAGAGACAAAGGTTTAGAAGTGCTGTGTTCAAAGCTCATCTTTAGCACGTTGTGCTTGCTGGGAACCAATTGAGTATTAGTAAAGACAAAAAGTCTGAGGATATTCCATTTTTATTTTTAAAGCATATATTCATTTAAATCCCATATTAAACAGGTTTCCAGGATTTCCTTCTTTCATCTTCGGAACATTGCCAAAATTAGAAATATCCTGTCCAGGAGTGACGCTGAAAAACTAGTCCATGCATTTGTTACTTCAAGGCTGGACTATTGTAATTCTTTACTATCAGGATGTCCACAAAATGCAGTTAAAAGCCTTCAGCTGATTCAAAATGCTGCAGCAAGAGTTCTGGTGAAAATTAAAAAGAGAGATCATATTTCTCCTATTTTAGCTTCCCTTCATTGGCTCCCTGTTAAATCCAGAATAGAATTTAAAATTCTCCTCCTCACATATAAAGCCCTTAATGATTTAGCTCCATCATACATCAGAGATCTGATTGTTCCATACGTTCCTAACAGAGCACTTCGTTCTCAGACTGCAGGTTTACTGGTGGTTCCTAGAGTCTCTAGAAGTAGAATGGGGGGCAGATCCTTTAGTTATCAGGCCCCCTCTCCTGTGGAAACCAGCTCCCAGTTTTAATCCGTGAGGCGGACACCCTGTCTACTTTAAGGCTAGCTTAAAACTTTCCTTTTTGATAAAGCTTATAGTTAGAGTGGCTTAGGTTATCCTGAGCTATCTCTGTAGTTATGCTGCTATAGGCTTAGGCTGCTGGAGGACATAATGACCACTTTCACCCTCTCTGCTACTTTCTCACACTACTCTTCAATTTTGTATTATTTGCTGTTATTTCAGCTTTTAACTTTGTTCTCTCTCTTTTCTCTTCCTAGAAGCTACACCTGGCCTGACTCTGTGTCTACCTGTGACACCTTTCTGGAGAGGGGAATCCTCCGAGCTTCTGCTGACAACAACTTAATGCTCACCCTCTACCGATGATCCACATGGCCCTGTCTTTCAGTGTTTAACCCTTTCTCTCTCCTAGACATGGCTACTGACTGAGCTTTTACTGTAACTAACTCTATGTGCTCTCTTTCAGACTCTAACCTTGAAAACTGGCTCAGAGTTTATCTGTTCTTTCTTTTTAGATGAAACGACTAAAGGAGCTACATCCATTAACATTTACTTTTCCTTCCCATAGAAAGTACTCCTGGATCAGTGCTTCTTTGTTCTCTTTGTGTCTCTGCTCTGTTCTCTCTAACCCCCAGTCGGTCGTGGCAGATGGCCCGCTCCCCACTGAGCCTGGTTCTGGTTCTGCTGGAGGTTTCTTCCTGTTAAAAGGGAGTTTTTCCTCTCCACTGTTGCTACATGCATGCTCAGTATGAGGGATTGCTGCAAAGTCAACGCCAGTGACTGTCCACTGTCTCTACATGCTCATCCAGGAGGAGTAAATGCTGCAAGTCACTGACTGGATGCAATCTGCTGGGTTTCCTTAGATAGAAAAACTTTTTATCCAATTTGAATAAATAACAGAATCTGACTGAACTGTTGGTTGTGGATGGATGTAATTGGATCTGTATGATTTGATTAGATGGAACTGACTTTTTTGTAAAGTGCTTTGAGACGACATGCGTGTTAAATTGGCTCTATATAAATAAACTGAACTCAATTGAAATGTGTGAACTTGGACAAAGATCTTTCTCATAAACATATGTTCAGTTTTTCCTCATTCATTTGGTTTTAAACTGGGTCTAAAAGTTTATATAACCTGACACGCAGCTAATAAGTACAAATAAATACTTTTAAATTAGGCCAGGACGTACTGGGGCGGATGTAGCTCCCCCTTATGGTGGCTGAACAGTATAGCAAGTTGACGAGCCTGAATCTTTATTTTTAAAGAAAAATGTTTACTAATTACATATTGTAATGTTTTTGTGGTAGTGAAGTAATATAGTTAAATTTTTGATCATATTTATGGTTATTAATTATAACAGTAATTTCAAACTTAATATACTGTAAAATACATTTTAACCACACATTACAATGGTTTGAACCAGTAAAAAATGTCAACTGAGAAAATATTTCCATATCTTGTTTAAGAAAGTTTTAAAGGACTAGAAATTTTCCTTATGACTGTTTCAGGTCAGGCAATCATTTTCCTTATTGAGCCCAGAAAAACACTAACTAGTAACGTTTTTTAATATCTACATTTCTATGCATTATAAAGTAAATTTCCTCATCCTCATCTTCCTCATGACAAGAACCCAAAGATTACCTGTGTGGTTTGGCTCAGGGTAGTTTGCTGGTGTTACCATGGTGGTAAAAGCAGGTTTGGTACCTTTGGCAGTGTGGGCCAGTACCTGCTGGAAAATGAAATCAGCATTTCCATAAAGATGTCAGCAGAAGTGCTCTAAAATGTCCTGGTAGATAACTGCATTGACTGTGGACTTTAAAAAACCCAGTGGACCAGAACCAGCAGATAACATGACACCCCGACATCATCACTGACTGTTGAAACTTCATTCTAGACTTCAAGCGACATGGATTCTGAGTCTTTACACTCATCCTGCAGAATCTGGGACCTTGATTTAAAAATGAAATGCAAACTTTACTTTCTTCTAATAAGAGAACCTTGGACATTTTTTCCCCTTCGTCCAGGACAGACGCCTCTGACATGGTCTCTGGTTCAGAAGCAGGAAGAATACGATAGCCCATCACCTGGATCAGTATGTGTCTGGTGGCAGTTGGAGCTCTGACTCCAACCTCAGTCCACTCCTTGCGATGCCCC
Source organism: Crenichthys baileyi (assembly GCA_036173005.1). Taxonomy (NCBI): domain Eukaryota; kingdom Metazoa; phylum Chordata; class Actinopteri; order Cyprinodontiformes; family Goodeidae; genus Crenichthys; species Crenichthys baileyi. The sequence goes on along the minus strand of JAHHUM010002704.1, from coordinate 118,840 downwards.
CAAAAACTCTGCAATGTTCTTTTCTTCAGAATCCTCTCAGTGCCGTCGTTCTTCCTACTGTTTGAGAGCGTTTTCCTACCACTTTTTCCTTCCACTCAACTTTCCATTATTAAACTTGAATACAGAACATGAACAGCCAGCTTCTTTAGCAATAAGCTGTTATTGCTTCAGTGACTGTGCTAAACAACTGTCCCTATGATTGTAAAGGCAACATTTTAGCATTAAAAATAAACATTTTAATTGGTCTGATGTGATTTACAATTTTTCAAATGAACAGGGAAACCCCTATTAAGTTTCACCTTTTGAATTGAATCTATGAAATAAACTGATATTTCCTGGAGAGTGTTCTGCTTTCTAACAGGTGGTATTCCCACGGTCCCTCCCCATAAAGCAAAGCGTCTCTTTGTAACAACAAAGGGCCTTGAGCTTCACGTTTCAGACAGCTTTGTTCCACTAATGTGAGTCGCCTGTCTAAAAAAGACAAAACAAATGAAACAAATCCTAAAATGTTCCATCAGTATTTCAGGAGAAGTCTAAATCTGATCACGACGTTCAACTACAAAGAAAAACAAAGGTGTAGTGTGTCCATGCAGCTTGTCAGATGTTTATCTGGGCCCAGATTTCCAGATTAGCAGGTAGCAGATATTATGGTGGAGAACATGAGACGTTCCTTCAGAGAAAAAGACAAAAACTGCATTAACACTGGAAATGTGAGCAAGCCCAAATTTACAGAACAGAAAACACCTGAGATAAATATGACCTTCAGACATTAACTGCTGCTTAACTGAACCCAAAGAAACGGGAAGTTCTTCTCATTCATTCCTTGTTCCTGTAGCTCCGTTCAGGTGTTTTCTTCTCATTCCTCCACAGCCCATTTATTTATAGAATCTGGTGCTTTTTAAGGAAGAAATGTTCAGTTTGGAAAATATGAAAGCAGGAAAAAAAAGTCTGAAAACAGCTTTTAGAAATATTTTAAACTGAAAAAAGCAAATATTGTGCAGCAAAAGTCTTTATTATAACAAATGGCAACAAAAACTAAATTCATTTTTACATCTACCTACCACACACATTAAAGACCAGAAGCATTTTTACATTTTGTTCCATCGCCTTATGTAGGTTAAAGGCACTTCAAATACAACATTCAACATTTTGTTTGTTTAATGTTCTTAAGACCCAGGTTGAGCCCAAATTCAAGCGTAAAAATGAACAAAGAAATAAAAAGTACAACATAAACTCTGAAAGACATCTGACATCTTCAGCCAGTTCCATAAAATCAGCATCTCCTTAAAATATAGACAAGATAGATATCGTACAAATGCCCATTTTATTTAGCAGTAAGAGTTACATGAGCTATTTACATATTTACAGTACAGACGCACGGCCTGTCGTCACATGACTGATTCAGTCAGCTGAATGACTTTCCTGTTAATAAGAATAAAACCCAAAACCAGACAAATAACACAACGTGGAAATTATAAAATACTTTGTGAAGGTTCCCATTATAGAAGCCAGTCCGGACTCGGTCTCGTTTAGAACAGAACAGAATTATCCTTTTCTGTACCTCACAGGAAATTCAGGTGTGTCAGCAGCAAAGTGACACATTAAGTTAGCAATGATACCAAAAAATAAGGATGCACAGATATCAAAATTTGAGACGATATCCGATATGAATATTACTGTTATGACTGATATTTAACCAATACTGAAACACAAACAGCAACAAGGTACAAAATATTGGTTGTTAATATCGGCCCGGTTTTACTTATCGGACTGAAACCGATACGTTAATGCCGATATATTTTGCATCCTCACAAAAAAATAAGAAATATTGCTCGTTTCCTCAGGGGACCATGTTGATGATTTGGCAAGAACCGGGTCCGATCTCTTCACTGGCAGCTCAGTTAACTGTTGTTGGTGTAACAGTCGTAAACATTTACCGGGCCTTAAATACTCAGGTCTGAAGGTCACAAACCAAAGATTCAAATTCTGTTCAGACGAGGATTTTTGGATGTGATGAGCTGCCAAAGTTCTCAGAAACAAAGTACCAACAACAGATTTAAACATCTGACCCGTCGGACCGCACGGTCGGCGTCAGTAATGGGTCCAGCTTGAGAGGTTCACGGTTCTTTGTGTAGAAAATTAGCCCTTTGTGTAGTCCCTCCATGGTCTCAAACGTCATTAGCTCTGAACCAACGAGGTTCGTGTGCTCATTGCAGTTTGGAACACACCTCCGTTAGACACATAAAAACAAAGAAATGCAGAACGGTTGATGATGGCTTTTTTGGCTCGTCTGGATCAGAACAGCAACATTAAATCTCAGCACATCCACACAGAAATCTTTATGTGGTTCCAGATCTTCTCAACATTGACTTTTTAAAAGTCGCACTTGTGGGAAAAATAATATAATTTAGGAAAACCACGATCCTCTGGATCGCCATGGATTTCATTTAACTTAGAGAAAATAAATAGGGAAAAGGTTTTTAAATACTTCAAAATAAAAGCTTTTCCTGCAGCGAGCATGCCATAAAAGCTGCTCATCAATTAAACATGTGTGAAAATGGCAGATTCAAGTTGTTCCTGCATAGTTTTGGTAATTCCTCTAAGAAGCTACGGAGCCGTTCCTTTGGTCAGGATCCGACATGTCAGTCATGGGGGTTTCATCAGTGTTAACGATGCTGTAATGACCCGTCTCTGTGTCCCTGTGTGTCGGCCTTCTTCTGTCCTGCAGAACCGAGTGGATAAAACCCATGGGCACAGGCAGCATGGCGAAGACGATCAATAAGGCAAGAACAGCCAGAGCCCAACCGGGATACGGCAGATGGACCTCGGATGCCTGAAAAGCATTACACAACAATAAATATATAAAAGTAGCAAAAACCAGAACAGCAGGCGCGGCGCTGGTGGTGTAGGAGTTTAGCGCGTGACCACAAATAGAGGCTATAGTCCTCAAAGCGGCCGTCCCGGGTTCGAGATCCGGGCCCGGCGACCTTTGCCGAATGTCTCCCCCTCTCTTTGCCCCTCCTTCCTGTCTGCCTACTGTCAAAAATAAAAGGCCTCTAGTGCCGAAAAACAAATTTAAAATAAAAAGAACAGAACAGCAGCTCTTTATTAGCTTGTTTCTAATATGACCCCTTTAGTTTAGCTGCTTTAGAATATCAACGGTCTCGCAGCAGCCTGGTGATAAGCAGGTGTAGTTTTTCACCACAAATTGTTGCACTCTGGTCTCATCTGAGCAGAGCAGCTCCTTCCACATGATCACCACGTCTCCTTCATAGCAAACAGGACCAACGTTCTCACATGTGAACAAAATGAATATTAATGTAGACTAATTCTTCCACATCAGCTGTGGATCTCTGCAGCTCCTCCAGAGTCACCATGGGCCTGCTTCTCTCCTCTCCTTGCTGTTAGTTTAGGTGGACGTCTGTGTCTTGGTAGGTCTGCAGGTGGTCAATATTCTCTCTATGTTCAGATGATGGAATGAACAGAACTCTGGGAGGTGTTCAAAACTTGGCATTCTGTTGTAGAACCAAACCCTGCTTTAAACTGAACCAGAACCTTCAGCCTGACCTGTCTACTGTGGTCCTTGGTCTTCATGATGCTGGTACTAATATTCTCAGACAATTTGTTGGTTGTATTTGAGGGTATCAGAGTGAAGGAGCTAAATTCAAATGCATATCACACTTTTCAAAGATCATAACTAATCTTCCTTCCTCTTCATGAATTAGTTCAGGGATGTAATTACTGCGCTCTGCATGCTGAAGGTCCAACATGTCTGGTGACTAAACCATCTCAAGCTCTTAATGTTTTCGATATCTCAGAATATTGAACCAAAACCCAACATATAAAAACATAAATGACACAATGCAAATAAAACAGTTTGTTCTTCTCTGCCTTCATAAGCCTCAAGCGTACCGTTTCCTGGTTCCACGACATGTAAGTTGGCGTTTTCATGAACATGCGGATAGTTGTAGCAGCGAGCAGCCCCAGCATGGCCAACAGGCAGACGTATTTCCACAGATATTTGTAAACGACGTTGGGCCGCCAGCCCAGCATCGCCTCAATATCGTCAAGAAATCTGGGCAGAAACAAACAAGAGATCAGCCTAAACTCATCCAGACTGGGCGTCTTCACAGCATCAACAGGATTCTTGCCTATCAGCTCCGTAGAGCCACGACACGCTGAAGGTCTCAAACACCACCACAATGATGAGAGGCAGAGTGGCAGAGTAGTCGTCAAACATGGTCACAAAGTAGTTCCCGCAGCGCTGGGTGAAGAGCAGGCCGATCACAAAGCCGACGATGCAGCTGATAACTGAAACAGCGATGGATGCGTGTTAGGGAAGAAAGAGCCTACAGTCTACAGATGCAGCTAAACCGGACATTTACTTGTGAGCTTGGTCTTGTGTTTCGCCAGAGATTTGAAACGATCCCTGAGAGGCGCTAGGATCCCTTCCATGGTGCCGAACATGGTACTGAGGCCCAGGTTGAGCAGCATGAGGAAGAAGAGCGTCGACCAGAAGGGGCTGCCAGGCAGCAGCGTCATGGCCTCCGTGAAGGCGATGAAAGCCAGGCCCGTTCCCTCCACACCCTGGAACAAACAGAACTGCCAGCTTTAGTTCCCATTTAGACACAGAGAGGTCAAAGTGATCAACAGAACCTGGTTTCTCACCGTCTGCATCTCTTGTTCCAGGTCACAGTCTGTTAAATTGCCAGAGACGTAACTTCCATGTTGTTTAAACCAGTTTCTGTAGCCCTCCAAACCCAGAGTCTCTGGGTCGGAGTGGTTGAAGCGGGGCATCAAGTCTAGAGACACAAGACCTTCACGGTGCTGCTGCAACAGCTCCATTAGGTTCCTGAAAATAGAAAAACAATTCATCAGACACATCAAATGAGTCCTGGCTGCACTGCACAGGGTTCCTACAGGTTCTCCACTTAAACATTCCCAGACCTTTATGCCCATCTCAGTATTTTATTATCAATCTAAGGATCATATTTCTACAGTGTCCAGGATTTAAACATGGAAGCTGGAAGGAAGGAATGAAAGACAGTTGAAGTAGGGAAAGGAATAAGAGAACGAGGAAGAAAGCTGGACACGACATTTAGACTCTGAGATACGGAATAGCGGCAGGAAAACCCAATATTTTTCCAGACTGTGTAGGAACCCTGACAGAACAACACACTGCAGATAAATTAATTCCTAATATGGAAATAACATTAAACCTACCTGGCAACACAGGTCATGACCTTTTTTTTGGCGCGGAAACCCAGCACAGCAAACACCACCAGTGTGGCCAGCACAGACGTCAGGAAGTTGATAAAAGAGACGGTGAAGGCATCTCGGTGGCAGTTGTTGTTCTTGGGATTGTAGGAGGAGTAGGCGATGATGGACCCGAAGCCGAGGCCCAAAGCAAAGAAAACCTGCGTGGCGGCCTGACGCCACACTTGGACGTCGGCCCAGATCTCCAGCTGTAAGAGGAAAAGGTACATCAGGGCAAATGTTCTCATGGCTACTTGATGAACAGACGTCTTATGTTCAGGTACCTTGGGGTAAAACATGTAGACGATTCCCTCTGAAGCTCCGTCCAGCATAAGTCCTCGGACCAGAAAGCAAACCAGCACCACGTAGGGGAAGATGGAAGAGAAATACATCACCTGGGAAATGAAGACAGAATGAAGCTGAGTGGAAACAGGAGCATCATCTCTGCTTCTGGAGAACAAGATGATCGGCTTTACTGCAACTCAGATCATCACGATCAGAGCTTGTTATGAAATGTCAACTATCAGAGCAGCTCAGACGCCTCGTTGTTGCATCTAAGCTGCTCAGATAGTTTACTGCAAACAAACATGAGTCAGTCTTATTTTGCTCTATTGAAAATTGCTGGACATATTCTCCCATGATGCTTTGCATGAGTCTGCCTGCCAATCCCGCAGAGTTAATAACATGGGTTGACCAATCACATATGGCCGTCCATAATCCTAAGAATATATTTCCATCACAGTTGAGGGACAACCAAACATCCATCATTTAAGTTTAAAACGTAAATAAATGGCTGAAACGGACTCTGGTCCGGTACTCTGACTACACTGGGAGAAATGGGTTTGTTTCATATGTTAAACTCAGAGAAGACATTTTAAAATCCCACAGATTGGTGGCAGATCCGACCAAAACCGAACCTGTAGGTCTGTGTATGGTGGAAAACTCACACTTAACATCACACTAAACACAGCAGCCCTACTGTCAAGGTACGGTGGTGGGAGCATCATGCTGAGGGGATGCTTTCCTTCACCAGAGACAAGGAGCTTATGAGCCCGACTCGAAATAAATCTGATTTATTTGATCATTTCTGATTCAAAGCCTGATTAATTTGAGTCATTGTGATGTATTGTTCAGCAGCACAGAGACACCACTGAATGCAACTGGAGCGGTGAGGCAGCCTGTTTATAACAGGAGTAATTTCCGTGTTTATGACCCTCCTGACTGTATAGAGCAACAGATTCAAAGCCAGAGAGGCTGATGATGTGTAATGCTTTTAAATCCTAACCTAAACTATCATTTTTTCCCTGTATACACCGCTTTACAACAAGAACAAACAGACACATCACATATTTAACAGCCCTGATGTGCTTTAAACTGTCAGGATCCTTCAGAAGAAGACTGTTGGGAAGCAGAACTCTGTGTGTTAGGTAGAAACAACAACAGCTACAGATTTAATGCTAGTCAACACTTTCCACAGAAACCCTGAAAGCCCGGCTCATGACCGGGATTGGACCAAAGTCCACAGAGTTAAAGTAAACAGGCTGGTAACTTCTGTTTTAGTCTCACCACCACAAGCTTTCCCAGGAATAACACAGCAGACTTCAGGGCTGAATAATTACCTTGACGGATGACTTGATACCCTTGAACATCCCCAGACACACGATGGTCCAAGCTGCTAACAGGCAGCAGACGATGTAAGGGTTGAAGGAGCCCACCTCATCGATGGAGTCTGTGATGTTCAAAGCTCTGCGGTACCAAAAATACGACGTGGGGGAGCTCTCTTTGCATTCCTTGACTGGTAGGAAAACAAGGAGGAACCTCGGCTATGGATAACTGGACACAACCTGGTAGCTGTAAAAATTAATACTTTGTGTTTTTTACCCGTTATATTTCCCTGCTCCGGACACTGTTGCCAAGGCAACGGATACTGGAAGGAGTTCCCGAGATAGAAAAGACTCCAAGCCAGGATTACGTTGTAGTAGAGCGCCACAAAGAAGCAGACCTTGGTGTTCAGAAGCAGAAATATGCATTTAGTTAGAGTCCAAAAGGCTCATTAAATAAAGTATGAATGGGTAAATGGTAAATGGACTGAACTTTTCCAGTCATACAGACCACTCAAAGCGCTTTACACTAGAGCCACATTCACCCAATCGCACTCACTAACGCTCACACATTCATACACCGATACGCAGATCGATAGGCAACTTGAGGTTAAGCGCCTTGCCCAGGGGCACATCGACATATGGCAGGAGGAAGCTGGAACCCACAACCTTCTGATTGCAAGACGACTACTCTTCCCACTGAGCCCCAGTCGCCTCCACCAGGTCAGAATCATTAACTGTGTTTCTGCGTACAGCTACAGTGGTTCTGAAAGGGACACGCTCCTGTTAACACACCTGGTTTGTGTAATTAAAGAAATGGACCAATAACTGTTGGCTAATATGTTGCAAACTGGCATTTTTTATGCTAATGTCATATTTAGCCAGTTGGACAGAGTCTCAGGGCAGCAGATGATCACACCGGACACTAATGACGTTACCCACAATGCTAGAGGTCACAGAGTGATGGAAGCACAGGTGAGGAGGAGAGGAAAGAAGAGAACAGGCAGCGTAAGACTCATCTAATACCGTGGAGCCCTACTTATTGACATTAATCATGGACAACTGAAAACCAAGCCACACCTTCATCCCATGACCCTGTATGCCGTTCATAGCTACAGGTCCTGAGATGGACCAGGGCCATAATACTGCTAGGTCTTTAGATGATCGTGAGAAGATCACACGTGTAGATCATGGAAGAAAAGAATGATCTGAAAGGTTCTAATTACTTGGTTAAAGAAGTTTCTTCTTTGGTAACATTTACCAACTATGCCTTGCAAAAGCTCTCCAAATCTCTCAGTCGGAACATCTCTTGTTCTCGGCAGTCTTCGCGTGAACCCACAGAACTCCTGAACTTTGGCTAGGCCACTCTATAGCCTTAATGTTCTTGGAGATTTTAGGTCAAGGCTGACTGGTAATTGGAACTACTCATAAATTCATCCACCCTGATAAAAACCTCAGTCCATTTGAAGAACACTTTCCTCAGAACATACCACATTCTGACCCTTATCCTGACTGATACCTTTGTACAATGACTTATGTTCGACCCTTCATAACCTCTCTGCTCTAAAAGATGAAAGTCTAAAGCTGATTTTCATGTTACTCATATTCAATATTAAAAGAGGCAAAAGCTACTCGTCTTCAAAGATTAAATCAGAATATTCAACAGCCTGTTCATTCACACATGCAACACTTTTCACTCCTTTACAGAGAGGGTTCATCATTTAGTGTTCACCTACCACACAGCTGGAGTAGCCGATTCCTGCAAGCCTTGGAGAGATGTACTTCCACACTCCAATGCTTCCCTGTCGGATGTCCTGACCGGCTGCCAGCTCCAGGAAAAACAAGGGGATTCCCACAACTAGCATCAGCAGCACATAGAGCAGGAGAAAAGCTCCTAGGAGAAGAAGGACCAAACACTACGTCAGCAGAAAACCCAGAAATCAGAAACGCCAAGCAGAATTTTTAAAGAGAAGATACTATTTTCGGTTTTCTTTTCACTCTAGACGAGGAAATGTCAAAATTCCAGACTTTTCTCAGTCCTTAACCTTCATTTTAAAATATAAAACATATAAAATGATCATCATGAATTCATTGCAGCAGGTGGGGTTATTTATGACATCTGAGGAAACAAAACAGACCAGAAGGAAGCAAGGAAAGACACAAGAAAGAAAAAAAGAAAGGAAGGAAGGAAGGAAGGAAGGAAGGAAGGAAGGAAGGAAAAAGTTGCATCTCTAGATAAATGTCATATGTACTCACCTCCTCCATTCTGGTGGCACAGATACGGAAACCTCCAGACGTTGCCGAGCCCGACGCTGAATCCCACCTGGGCCAGAAAATACTCCACCTTGCTGTTCCATCGCACTCGAGAGGGAGGCTCGGTGGAGGCCAACTCCACGGCCTCGGTGCTGCCGACAGCCCCCGACTCCACGGCTCCCGACTCATCGTCATCAGCTGGCAGAGGCTGCTTCTCCATCTGAAAACGAAGACAACAGCCTAAACCAACACTGGATGGATGTGTTCATAAAACCATCACGATAACTAGCTGCTGACCAGATGCTTCCAAACACACACATCCTGACCCGGCCTTCATTTCTGAAAGTTGTAAACTGATTTATAAGCCTTGAATTATCCTGGGTTTGCTTCATTTCCAATCACATGACCCGGTTTGAAGAAATTACGAGTCCCTGGAGGCTCAAATGTTAGCCAATGGGAGGAGTTACATTAAATCAACAGATTGACCATTTTGTCATTTACACACAACCAGTTCCTGTAGTCCAGCTTGTTAAAACACAGCAATAAGCCCAACTTTTACTGATGCTCATATGTGGACTTATTTAAAGCTAAGATTTATTGTTTTACATCTTTAAGTTTACCAAGTAGCATCTTCCTGGCAGACATTTTTAAATAGTAGAGAAAAACTGGACTTTTTAGCTTGTTATATTAGATCTTACAAGGAAAATAAAAAAATAATCCTTATCCATTTAGACCACAAGATTGCTTGAAGTGTGGGTTAAAAATGTCCTTTTTTAACCTACATCAACCCAGTATTACTGAGCGGGCCGACACGTTAAAAAATGACAATGATCAGCCGATACCGATGGTAATGCCAATACATCCTGCACGCCTTTGTAGAAATAAAGAGCAGGCATAGAGGGAAGAACAGGGAAGGAGATGCTCCCAGATGAGCTGGGTCTTCAGGAGTTTCTTGAAGATACACAGGAACGCCTCTTGTTCTACTCCCAGTACCGCCAGTGGTACCAGTTTACAAACCATGGTACCAGAAGCTTTGGTTTCTTTAGATTGAAATGCAGATGCATCTGATGTTGATACAACAATGAAGTTATGACTTGTTTCCAATTCATCAGGCTTGTTTCAGGTGAGCGTGACACTACAAAGCTAACCACCCAACCAGACGGTGATCTAAGCTAAGTCTATTTACCTGGTTACCCTGGTTTAAGATGATCCCTGATGAGGGACCCAACAGCTGCTTCCCTTCTAAACTTCCCAGTTAGCTCTAACTACCAACACAGTAACTGGACTGGATAACTCAGTGACCATAGCAACCCACTGGAGCAGGAACATCTTCACCGTCCTGCTTTCATCTGGACTCACAACCCTGGACACCAGTTTACCTTCTGACCACAAAGGTAGAGAAGCCAGAGAAACTAGTGCGGATTATCTGTTATCCTTCCGTTGGTGCACGTGCCGGTGTTGTACCGTAAAGTGACGGTCTGTCAAAAACTGATCGGGTAAGATCGGGCGCGTCCCCGCGAAGGAGCGAGCAGTGAGAGGGGGAGGAGCTTGCTGCAGGAGCGCGCCCAGCCTGTCAGCCGAGTGTCTGGTTCTGAGTTGTTTCTCGGTGCTTTAGCTCTTGAAGTCAACAAAAGAAAGACAAATAAAACAGTTATATCTGTATGGTCAATGTTACAGCAAAGGTGTGTCTCGTTTATCCTTTTCTTCTTATAAAACTGGCGACGTTCTCACTGAAAGTGTCGGTTTCACGCTTTCGTCGTTTGTCATAAATATCTGCAAATTTACATTTTAAACTATAGCAGTAAAAATAAACTTTGGATCATTTATCTGCAGTAACTTTGCTTGGATTTAGAACCACTCTGTCACCCAACTGTACTGTGATGGATGTAACTTAATAAATGACAAAATAAATTAAAAAATGTTTTTTGACGTATATATTTTTTTAAGTGGTTATTATTCTTTTTTTTTTTAATAAAAGAAGAAAATAGAACAGGTAGTGCCCAATGAAAACGTTGCAAAATTTCAAAATTATAAACTGTATTTCACTCAGAGGAACTACATTCTACAGATCTCAGTGAAGTCATGAATTAAGAACCAAATGGCCAAAAATCGATGTTTTTCTTTGCTAAAAAATGATTATGGCCAATATGTCTTGACCAATGAAATGTAATTTCTGCCTTAAATGACTCTGTTTTACTGATGAGCTGAATTTCACAGACCTCTCAGATTGCCAAAATAGTCAGAAATCTAGGTTTTTTCCTCTGCCAAAAATTGATTATGGCCTTTTTCTCTGACCATTGAAATGTAATTTCAGCCTAAAAGTGCTCTGCTTCAGTCTGAGAAATTATATTTTACTGATCTTACTGAACACTGCTCATTCCAATAATAAAATACACAAAATGAAAAATATTGCACTATTTTGTTTGCCAAAAAGTAATCAAGGCTTGTTTCCTGACCCATAAAATGCAATTTCTGCCTAAAATAACTTTATTTCATTCAAAGGGAATTATAATTTAATGATCCTGCAACAAACAATCATTCCCACACTGAAAAAGTTCCCCAAATGGACCAAATAGGACTATTTCACCAGCCAAAAATTTATCATATATTATTTTCTTACTCATGAAACACTACTTCTGTCTAAAATTGCTTTATTTCATTGAGGGGGATCATATTTAAGACATTTTGCTGAGCACAGACCCACCTACACAAAAAAAGATGAAGGTGAAGGTTAAATACCCCCAAATTGTACTTTCGGGGATTTTTTTTGTGTGGGTGGGTCAAAAAACATTTTTTTAATTTATTTTGTCATTTATTAAGTTACATCCATCACAGTACAGTTGGGTGACAGAGTGGTTCTAAATCCAAGCAAAGTTACTGCAGATAAATGATCCAAAGTTTATTTTTACTACTATAGTTTAAAATGTAAATTTGCAGATATTTATGACAAACGACGAAAGCGTGAAACCGACACTTTCAGTGAGAACGTCGCCAGTTTTATAAGAAGAAAAGGATAAACGAGACACACCTTTGCTGTAACATTGACCATACAGATATAACTGTTTTATTTGTCTTTCTTTTGTTGACTTCAAGAGCTAAAGCACCGAGAAACAACTCAGAACCAGACACTCGGCTGACAGGCTGGGCGCGCTCCTGCAGCAAGCTCCTCCCCCTCTCACTGCTCGCTCCTTCGCGGGGACGCGCCCGATCTTACCCGATCAGTTTTTGACAGACCGTCACTTTACGGTACAACACCGGGGAATTCAACTACCACCGCCATAAAAGCCCCGCGCGCCAACTTATGTCGTCACAATTCGAAGTGAACTCCAAGCACGCGACGCTACAGAAGTCACAGTTTACGTCTAAAAACACGCGCATTAAAGATTCAAAAGGTTTACCCGCGTGTCCTCGGCACCAACAGCACGTCTTCTTCTTCTTCTTCTTCTTCTTCTTCTTCTTCTTCCGGTGTTTAATGGCGGTTGGCAAGAAACTGTAGGTGAGCATTACCGCCGCCACTGGTATGGAGTGTGGTTCATCATGGATTAATATCTTCCTATATACTTAAATTCTATTAAATAATTTTGTTCTTTTTAGAAATCTTAAAATAATTTGTATATGTTTGCTCTCTATTGTCTTTTGTAATGAATCTATTATACTAAACTTTTCTTTAATCCTTTCAAATTCTCTCTTCATACCTCTTCTTTCCAGCTCATATTTCTGACACTCTATAAAAACATCTTCAATTGTTTCATCCATCCCACAGTGGTCACACTGTCCTGTATTATGTTTATGCATTTTAAAAAGTGTATAATTAAGTCCTGTATGTCCTAATCTTAGTCTTGTTATCACCCTTTCCTCCTTTCTGTTCCTTCTTCCAGTTCTTTTTTCACCGACTACCTTTTTGATCCTATAAAACCATCTTCCTTTTCTTTCTCCATCCCACCTTTTCTGCCATTCTTCTTTCAATTTTTGTTTGATGCTTTTTGCTTCTGATTTACTTAAATGTACTGTAAAATTGATATGATTTTGTGTTGCCTTCTTAGCCATCTTATCTGCCATCTCATTTCCTTTTAACCCCAATATGTGCTGGAACCCATAAAAATACTATTGATAAACCCATCATCTGTAGTCTGAATAAAGTTTGCTTTTTTCTAGTAAAATGTCTGGCCTGCTGTCTGAATGGTTATGTTTTAAAACTCAATAATACTGAACTTGAATCTGAGCAAATTATTGTTTTTAAAAGGGTTTTATGTCTTCCACCCACTGTACTGCTAAAAGTATTGCTAAGATTTCTCCTGTGTATACTGATAAACCATTTGTGGGTTCGTTTTCCTACTCTTATTTGAAAGTACTATGAACGCTATTCCTATTTTATCATTTATTTTACGATGCATCTGTATAAAATCTGAAGGTATTGATAATTATTAACATATTCCTGTACTATATTTAACTCTAATATGCATGTTGTTTTCTTTTTTCCCATTAATGACATATCTACCTGTGCTTCTTTTGGTAAGATCCAGGGTGGTAAAACAGCTACTGGCAATATCGGACTTATTACTGTATTTTGTATATGAAACTTTTCTGTTATTTTTTAATGATCCATTCCCAAAATTTTTGTCTCTTTTTTAATTTTTTTCCCAGCAGGTTTTCAAGATTTCTCGTGTTGGATGACCCGGGTTATTGCCTTTTAAATTTTATCCAGTAATTTATTTTTAAAAATTGTGTTTCTCCTCACATCTAACAGCATTTCTCCATTTCTACTTGGGAGTGCTGCTGTTGGGGTTTTTTTAAAGCTCCTGTACAAAGTTTTTAATGCTTGATGTTTTGAATAATGTCTATTTTTTCCAGATGTTTCTTGCTGCTGAACCATATATAATACTTCCATAATTCTATATTTAAATTTGTTTTAACGTTTACCTATCTGGCCCCCCCAGTCACTGCCGGCAAAACATCGCATAATATTTAAAATACTTTCTTACATTTATCTATTATTTTTCTGAATATGTATATTGCATAGGATTTTCTCATCAAAACCATACTCCTAAAAATTTTTGATACATTTAATTTGTTCTAATTCTTGATTATATAATTTTAATTTTATTTCCTCTCTTTTTTTTTTCCGTGTAAAATACCATAATTTTTGGGGTTTTCTCGACTGAGAACTTAAACCCCCATTGAAAAGCCCCACTCCTCTATCCTTTTTACTCCGCCTGTATTTTTCCTTTCCAGTTATCTTTACATTTTTCTCCCTTTTCCATATGGTTTTCCCCCCCCATCATCTGCAAAAAGTGAACATCCCATTTTTTTTCCAATTTTCTGTAAATACATCGTTTAATCATTATAGTGAACAATAATGGACTTATAATACTACCTTGTGGCGTTCAATTGTTCCCATTTTTATTTTTTTGATATTTCTTGATCTATTTTAACTTGAAGAGTTCATTTTTTTTAAAACATTTAGAATCCAGTTAAAACATTTTCCCATAATTTTCATTTTTTTTAAATTTAATCAGTAATCCTTCAACCACCTCATAATCATAAAAGCTTTTCTCTATGTCAAAAAATAAAAGCTACTACACTTTCTTTAATTAACTTGCGCTCTTTTTGATTTCATGTTCTCAAAACATAAATGTTGGGTCATTAGTTTTTCTCCCTTTTTCTAAAAACCACTTTTCCACTTTAGTAATGTAACCGTTTTTTTTGTTCAAAAAATATTTTAATCTATTATGAATAATTTTCCCCATTTTTTTTGCATACATTTGATGTTAAAGCCATTTTAGGTCTAAAATTTTTCTGGTTTTGTGTTGTCTTTTCCTGGTTTGGCTATTGGGGAGAATGACTGACCCCTTTCCCCAGCTCTAGGCAGCCCCCCCCTCCTCCCAGACTTCATTATAAAGCTCTAATATGACGTCTTTGGATGATTCACTGAGATGTTTTGTATCATTGTTTAAAAAATCTGATCTTTACCAGGTGCCGTATTCTTAATTTTTCTAAGCACAGAGTTAAGTTTCCTGCTTTTGTAAACGGTTTATTCATTAAGTTATTTGTTTCTTTCAGTGTTCTGTAGTAAATTTTTTGTATTTCATTTTTGTGGCTTCCCCCCCTTTTTCCCTTTCCCTCATACATAATGTTAAATTAACTATGAATTTTATTGAATGTTTTTGTAGTATTTTAGCTTTTTTTTCATCTTTTATTTTTAGTTGTATTTTTTTACTTTTAATATTGGATATCCATATTCTTTTTTTAAAACATTCATTCTTTTTAATTGTTTTTCCATATTTTATCAATTTTTTTTTCTCCCCTGGCCGTACTTACAAAACTTCCTCCAATATTCTCTTTTTCATTCCTAATAATTTTTTCCTCACCATTGCTTGTTTTCTCTTTTTATTCAATGAGGTTCTGAAATATTGGATTTCTTTTAAAAAGCTTTTTTTTCTTAATTTTATTACTTCTCTACATTCACGGGCCACCATGGGTTACCATTTTCTTATCACACCCCCGTCTTTCTCCTTTTTTTATTTAATTTTCAGCAGCTTCTATAATTATCTTACAAAACCTTCATTTATATTATTTTCATCCATTTTCATATCTATTTTTCCTAGATTCTTTTCACTGAGATATTGAAATTTCATCCAGTCTGCCTTATTTAAATTCCCTTTATTTTTTTTTTACATTCTTAAAAGTTTAATGTTAGTCCTGTTTCTGATCTTAATGGGGTTAATGATCATACCCCATTGTTGTATTTTTTATCAAAAATCCCACTCACATATACCAGCTAACGAAAATTTTATATTCCCAAAAGGGGGAAATTTAAATTTCTGACTCAGTTCCTGTTCTTACATTAATTCTTGGGACCCCCCCAATCATTTTAAGACATACTACATTTTTTGTTTCTATTACTTCTTCTATAATTTGTCCGTTTTTTTTCGTTACATTTTCCCCATAAATTTTGTGCTATTAGCACCATATTACTTTCTCCTCCAGATATTTCTAAAATCTCTTCCATCAGTTCCATTGATAATGTTTTCATGGATTATAAAAAGAATTATCTTACATTTTTCCCTTCTTTTTCCCCAAATTTCAAAAAACTATATACTCTAAAACTTTACCTTTTCCTAATATTTGATATTGAAAATCCTTCCTTTATAAATATCTCACACCCTCCTCCATTTCCTTCTGGTCGATCCCCTTTTTAACTACCAAAAACCCTTTTTAATAACAAAATCTAATGATGGTTTTAACCCCTGTCTCCTGTACAAAATCACCTCTGGTTTCTCTTCTAGTCCATCAATATATCCTTTCAGTTTTTTAGTATTGTAGTATTGTAGTATTCTCATATATTATCAGTGGGGGTCCTGGTCTTCCTCCCCCTGGGGTTTCTAACCTCTTGTTTGATGTTCTCCCAAGATCCCTCTTTTTAAACCCAGAAATTTTTCCCCCTCCTCTCACAATTATTTTAATTTTTTCAGTTTTTTGTTTGGCC
Source organism: Crenichthys baileyi (assembly GCA_036173005.1). Classification (NCBI taxonomy): domain Eukaryota; kingdom Metazoa; phylum Chordata; class Actinopteri; order Cyprinodontiformes; family Goodeidae; genus Crenichthys; species Crenichthys baileyi. Next base: position 102,244 of record JAHHUM010002704.1, on the reverse strand, counting down.
CCGGCAGTACAGTTGATGACGTAAACAATGAAAAAGTATAAATGGTTTCTACCGATAAAAATTATTCTCCTCTGTTTGCAGTTTTTGAGGAAATTTGTCTCTCTTTTTTGTTCCGTCTCTCTGATCTTTTGTCCCTTTTCACACTGTTGACTGCTTCTGCATAACTTGTTTTTGGCTCTTTTTCACATATTGGATTTCCCTTTGCTGTTTTCCCCCCACCTCACATCCTCCATATGTAACTCTATGTTGACCTCCAATTTACAACATTTTTCTTGCTCTTCTTTACAATCTTCTATCTTGTGGTCTTTTTCCACACTTTGCACCCCCTCTGCTTTGCTTTGCAAACTGCTGCTAGTGTCCATATCTCTGGCATTTTTTTTTTAAAAAAAAAATCTAATGGTGGAGGGATGTATGGTTTTCCCGGGGAAACTTTTAAAAATCCTATTTTTTATGTTTTTCTGGCAAGATTGTTTTTTGGGAAATTTAATCATCACTAACCCGACTTCCCTTTTCTTTCTCCGTTGCAGTGTTTTATAATCTCTTCAGGATTCCTTTTTTCACCCGTAATTTCTTCTTTTTAGTTTGTTTTAAATCTTTTCCTGATGGATACCAAAAATTTACCCCCCCCGGGTTTTATTTTTTTCTTTTCCCCCAAAACCTTTTTTTCTACAACCATTTTTTTCCAAAGCTTTCTACATTAAAGCCTTCCCTTTTTTGTTCTTCATTTTTCACATCACTAATAAGTTTCCGTTTTCTTAATACTTTTACCCCTTTCTGCATTTTTCCTTTTTTTTTTTTATTTCCCAGAAAACACTATCAGGCTCAGGTTATTAGGGTTTCCCCCTCTTCCCTTTAATTTTATTTTATTTTAAATTCTTCCTTCCCTTTTTTTCCTTCTAAAATATTCTCTCTTTATCCGGGGCTGCTTCCTTCCAAAATCTCGCTTTACCCTTACTTTCAAAAATCCCTCCTTCCCCCCTTTTTCCCACGTCCCCTTCCCCTCCCCCCACCCACCGGTGTCCCTCCCCCAAAAATTTCTTCTTTCCCGGGCCTGTTACTTCCCCTCCGAACCATTTCACAAAAACCAGTTAATGCCTTATTCCACCGTTTCCAATATGAAAGCAAGTTTATCCAGTGAGCCAAAAGAAACCTGGTCCAGATTTCCTGACAGCTGCGAGATCTAATCAAAACTACGCCACACGTTTCGCTCAGTCCGTATCCGCTTCCTCTTCTTCTTCTACCTACTTAAATGGAGTGGGACGCTAAGTCTCCTAAACACAAATCAAATAGGAAAAATGGTATTTATCCAGCTGTAGTTATACTGTCCATTTTACACCATGAATCAGAAATTCATGTAGAGGGAATTTAACATCAACCCTGATGGGATAACGGTCAATAACAGAGGTAGTTCATCAAGTGTGAATAAGCAATAAATACAGAGGGATTAGGATTAGGATTAAATTTTCCAACACCTCGGTGATTTCAGCCGGGCTGAACTGTAGAATTAAGCATCAGTTTATGGGCAAAAACGCAGCATAAATAAGATCTGTAAGAATGTAATATTAAAGTAAAAGTTTAAAAAGAGCATCGCTCCGTTGATTTAATTCCAGGTCGTTATATTTACAGTCGCTTCCCTCCTTGGTTAGTTTTTATACTTCATGTTTAAAAATAATAAAAAGCTGAAGCACAAAACTGTAGATTTATGATCTAATTATAGACAGTTAAAAATCACAGAGACGTGGACCTGTGCGCGCGCACACACACCACACACACACACACACACACACACACACACTGGTGCCACGTACACCTCCTGCTCTGCGGATAAATAAAACTGTACTGATACCTCGAAGATTAACGACAATCCTCCACATCAACGATGCCGTAAACCTTCTTAATGAACTCAAGAAATACTCATTAATTACCTTCTCTAACCCAACGTCTCTCGGAAAAGTTGTCCAAACGTTCTGAGACTAAAGTCAACTTTGTGTGAAGTTTCATGTGACTCCGCCCAAACATCTCCTATTGGTGGATGAGAAATTAAGATAAACCGACTGCAGACTAGATTTTAACACTTTATCTCCAGACAAGTGTTTTGTTAAATTTTCTTGAAAATCCATCCTTATGAGACCCATAAATGTTTCAGCTTTAATTTCATTTCTATGAGATATCAGCAAAGTGAATGTAGTAATGTTATGGTTGTGGTGAAAGCAGAAACTGTTTCCCAACCCAGAAGGCACCAGGAACTGATCATATTCAGGATAAAATAAAACTCCCAGGCTCCAGGGGCCAGCGTCCTTTTAAAGCTTCTGGCACCCTCTTCTGGAAGCTCTGCTTTAGCTCCTGCAAAATCACCTTCATTCACCAAATTTCTGTTTGTTTTATTAGGATTTTATGTCACAGACCACCATAAGGTAGTGCAGAATTGAACAGAATATTACATGAAAAATATGCATTTTGTCAAAAATATTTCACCAATAAAGATCTGAAAAGTGTGGTGTGCATTTGTATTCTGCCACCTTTATTCTGACTCTAAACAAAATTCATTGCAACCAGTTGTCTCCAGCAGGCAGCTAATCAATCAGTATAGTTCAGCTGTGTTTAATGTAATCTGACTCTAAATGCAGCTGTCCTGTTTCTGGCCTCAGAGGTTTGTTCTTGAACTTCAGAGAACCAACAGCAGCATGAAGACCAAAGAACAGAGAAGACAGGTCAGGGCAGAGTCGGCCCAAGGCACAAGCAAACTAAGCTGCTGCTTAGGGCTCTCAAACCATCTTGGGAATCCCCAAAGAGCTTGATTTTTTAACACAGACCATTAATTCAAAATATTTAGGTTTATTTGTTTGTTGAGAATGAGAATGCTTTTAAATTCAATTTTTACAGTTTCAGCAGAAATAAATTAAAAGATTTATAAATTGTTTATAATTTTAATTCAAGTTTTGAAGGACTGAACATGGAAAGAGGATGGACCTACCAGGACATGGATGTCCATCTAAACTTAAGTCTTAGCGCAGCAGTCAAGAGGCCCATGGTAACTCTGGAGGAGCGGCAGAGGCCCACAACTCAACTCTGTACATCACCCTGATCACACCTCCTTCATGGTGAAACATGGTGGTGGCAGCATCATGCTGTGGGGATGCTTTTCTTCAGCACGGACAGGGAAGCTGGTCAGATTTGATGGGAAGATGCATGGAGCCAAATGCAGGGCAATCTTGGAAGAAAACCTGTTGGAGTCTGAAAAGACTTGAGACTTGGGTGAAGGTTCACCTTACAGCAGGACAACCACCCTAAACATAAAGCCAGGGCTACAATGGAATGGTTTAGATCAAAGCAGTTTATGTGTTCGAATGGCCTAGTCAAAGTCTAGACCTAAATTCAACTGAGAATCTGGGGCAACTCTTGGAAATTTGGATAGACGTTCCCCATCCAGCCTGACTGAGTTTGAGCTGTTTTCCAAAGAACTGACAAAAAAATGCAGCAACATGTTGCTCTACGAAGTGAATGAAAAGTCATGCCACACTTTTTTATTTTTAAAGTTTGGAAAACCATCCATGTTTTTCCTTCCACTTCACAAATATGCTCTACTTTGAATTGCTCTGTCGCATAAAATCCACATAACAAACCTTAAGGTTGAAACGTGAAAAAAAGTTCAAGGAGTCTGAATATTTCTGCAAGTCACTGTAAATAAAGCATATCAACACAATAACCTTACTCTACTTGTAAACCACTGTGGCGAGTAGGACTTGTTATCAAGTCACAAGCCCACCAGGACACAAAAAACAAGTCTTCTGAAGTCAAATGTGAGACCATCTGTCCAACAGCTGAAGCTAGACTGAAACTCCAGAATCAAGATACTGCAACAGCCAACGGATCTGGTCTGAGGATAAATTAACATCAACACACTCAGTAAACAGAAGCATGTTCCCCGCTAGAACTAAGGGACGTCATTTGTTGCTTTTAAAGGTGGTTCTGTGTGCTATTCTCCGTTCTGCTCCTGTTTTACTCAGTAAATATTGTCATATGATGCTGCTTGTTTAAGGCTGTATTTATCTAAATGTTTCACCTGGTAATAGCCTTCTATCGTTTTACAAACAGACATAAAGACTCAGGGGATCATGTCTCTGTTCCTGCAACAAAGATTCAATTAATGGTTAAATTGCAAACATTAGCACAAAATAATGATGGACAAATATCAAGATGATAATTGTGTGGGTTTACTATTGACACTTCATGCTGCCATGGTGATACCATAATGGCTCCCTGTTGCTTCAAGGCAACATATGCAGTTCTCCACATCTTCCACACATTTTATATCCAGCGTTAACTAAAATATTACCTGTTCAGTAATTCCAAGTTATGTGTTCATTTTTCCTACCTGCTGTTTGTTAGCTTAACATGAGACAGTAGTCACTTTAATCTGTTTATGGGTTGAAAATCAAACCCAGAGTCCGGAATCAAACCCATAGCCCAACCCAGGCCTGGTTTGGTCCATATTTGACCCAATGCTGGCTGACTTGGGTTGTTTTTAACCCAGAAGTTTTAATAATGTAGTAAAAACAACTTTAGATTAAATCCTTAAAGAGTTTTTCTGATTTAAAATCCTTTTTTATAAAATAAAAGGCTCACATTTTTACTTTCATTTTTGAAATTTTTTTTTCTCTTTATTAAAAAATGTCTTATTTGTTCAAGATGTGTCAGCTTAGCTGGCTCACTTGACTGATCTAAAGTAAATATTTTTATCTCCAAGGTAAGGTTCTGTTTGGGGCGGGACTGTGCACGGTGACACACCTTTGCTCTTGTCGTGATGTGTGAACAGGAGAAGGAACATACCGGCAGCCAGACTGAGACGTTTTTAGTGTCACATCAGAGAGAAAGCAGCAGGCTGCGTCGCCGAAGGTAAGATTCATTCAGCATTTCAGCTCCTGTTCGCAAGGAGCTTTTCTTACACTTTTCACTTGATTCTCAAATCCTTTCTGATTGAACACTGAGGAGAAAGGACTGTGAGGCTCTGTTGTGGCTGGTTTATTATTATGTTTCTATTGTTTAATTAGCCATCATTATCGGGGTTCCAAAATCTTAATCAGTTTATTGGAATTTCAAACTCCTAACTGCAGATCCATCCCTGTTTTCCCTACATATACTATTTCTCTGTCATGTTAGTATGGATATTTCCAGAACACATTTGCGCTTCAGGCTGAACAGTTAAAACTGTTTTACACCTCTGATGGAACCAGGAGGAAGAAAGGAAGTGTCAGTGCTAATTACTGTTTGCTCTGTGAGACTAGTTGCAATGAATCATGTGCCCATGTACACTAGGGAGCTGAAAGATAGAACGGTAAGATTGCACTGTGGCCAGACTGGTTGGGCAGCTCACTCTCACATCACTCACCTGTGTCACTGAGGTGGGGACAAGTTAGGCTAACAGACTAAAACAAGGGAAAGGCTTATTTGAATATAGCGCGGGTGTTCTGAGATAGACTGCTGCCCATAAAAGATCACCATCAGCGTTAGATAAAGCATCCAAATCTGTGAATAGGTGTGGGATTCATGTACAAGCTGATAGAAGACTCTCTATTTCCTCTACTAACACCAGAGCAGCTGACCGAGGTGAAAAGATGACAAGCGTGATGAAGCATCTTGTAAACGTGAGTGTCATCTGCGTACAGTATGATATTTCATGCTCTGTGAGAATGAGTGACATGGCAATTCAGTTTCTGTCCTCATGTATTTGTTGCAGCACCTTCTGACGTTCTCGCTCCAGGAAGGAGATGTCCAAGGCGTAGAGGAGGCACAGGCACGTCTCTCCTTCCTAGCAGAAAACAAAAAGTTGTGGAGTCAAAAGATGTTCCTGGATATCGGGAGCAACTCCATTAGTCTCCGAGACGTACAGAGTCAGGTGAGAGCTGGTTCATCATGGCCAATGGTAGCTGAATAAAGCTGACTCAGTTTTTTTTGTTTTTCTTTAGTTTTGTTTTGAGAACTTCCACTAGGAAGTGTCTGCATGATTTATTGTGCAACGCACAGGTCTTCCTGAAATGTTGCACATTTCATAAACTCGTCTGCAGCAAGCCTTCATTTAATTATGTTTTATGATGATGTAGATGAGCTTCAGAAGAAAATGTTGGATGTTGGAAAAAGATGTTCGGTTGAATGTCCTGAAACAATTTGCAGATAACACCACATGCTTTTTGCAGCCATTAAAAAGTTTCTGGTACAATTCTGGATGAATATTTAACCCCTCCTCTTATCAGGATGGGTTGGTTTCCTGGACAGACTCGACTTTTAAGCGTAGGCCATGAATTTTCAATAGGGTTGAGGAGGTTCAAGGAGAGCAATTGCAGAAGTATAATGTTTGCCTTTGTCCATTCCAAAACCAGTTTGGATGTGTGTTTGGGACCATTGTTCTGTTGGAACATCGAATTCTATCCAATATTCAACCATCTGGCCAAAACTGCCGCCCTGAGATGAAATGAAAATGGTTTGGATGCTCAGGAACAACTCCAAGGTGCTGGAACACCAGTTCAAAACCACCAACCTGGACTAAGAGGATGCCGTCCAACTCCAAAACTGACGCCTTTAAGGTTGACTGAGATTAGCAGCTTTCTCCTCGGGTAAACCAAATGCCTTCTGGAGAAAGTTGACTCATCAGAGGAGACAAATATTGGGCTTTCATGCATAAAAACACTGTACTAACTGTGAAGCACGGTGGTGGCCACATTATGCTGTGGGGTAGTTTCACAGCAAATGATATTGGTGCATTGCACAAAGTGGATAAAAAAATGAAGCAGGAGGACCACTTACTACTAACAGCTGGATGGATGAAACTTGGACCCAACTGGGCTCTAACAGGACATGGTTCCGAACATTCATCAGAACTGGTTCTGGAAAGGATGAAACAGTCTAGCTTTAAGCTTCCTAATGCTCCAACCCTAACCTTACTGAAACCAGGTGGACTAAATTTAAAATAAATGTAAACGTCTGGCCAGCACTGCACACCTTCAAATGTGCTGTTCTTAGCTGAGCAATAAACTAACGTCTGCGTTCATAATGACCTCCAGTTGTCGTGCAGGACGAGCTGGAGCAGTACTCCTTCAAAGACATCTACCGCTGTGACGCCATCGACACGGAGAAACACTTCCCGTCTCTGCTGCTGTTGGTCTGCCAGCGTCCAAACCAGAAGAAGCCAGATATTCAGTTCTTCAACTGTGAACCTGAGCAGGTATGAGCTGCTCCTCTGAGGCTGACTCATCATGTTTTCAGGTTTCACTCAGCGATGCTGTTTATTTTCACAGGCGCAGCTAATCTGTGAGGAAATTAGAGATGCGGTTTCGGATACCTCCAGCAGCAGCAAGAAGGTACCCGATGCCCACAGGTACAGTAGATGTTCTGCTCAGAAGGTGTCCTGCTCCTAACTATCCAGCTACCCAATCTAGGCAAATTTGTCCTGCTGTACAGACAGTGGTGATCGACTCTCTCAGACATGTAGATTCAACTAACCGGAGATAATTCAGGTCCATTTCCTCTGAAACTCTTTGATTTCCTCCCTCTTTCACTGAGATCTCTTCTCATTTTCCCACCGATCCACCTGTCAAAGGCCAGGGAGGGAGAAACAGAGGGAGGACAGTAAAAACAGCTGAGACAGAAACAAAGACCCGTTTTACTGGTTTCTAAAGAACTTAAGAAGGTGTGACAGGGAGAGCGAGGCCATTGTGACAGAGAGCAGAAAGAGCAGATGACAACAGCGGTGGCCTGGATCACCTGCTTTCAGAAGCTTCTCTTTTAGGGACACTTAAAGGGCAAATTAACTCGGGTAAGATGGATGGATGTCGGGTTTTTTATTTAATTTATTCAAAAAAGAGGGAATTATTAGTGGATTTTTTTTTTTAAATATGAGCTTCAGCTGGCAAAGAATCATTTCAATCTTCTCATTGTGTGAAGCTAATGTGCTGCTTAATTTTTTGGCCATAAATGACCTTAATCCTCCTTATTGGTCAGCTTTTAATGCATAAACGGGCATGGATTTGAATAATAGAGGCATTTAATTATCTCTAGAAGAAGGTTTTGGTCAAGTAGCTGCAAAGGTTTCTAAATGTTCTTCCCAGTTTAAGGATCTAGCAATAAAAGTGTGTGTTTTTACCTCATATTTAACTCTTAAACTTTTGCCCAAGGGCGTTTCTGCAGACAGCGCCACCATAAACAGCGGCTTTGACTCCACCTTTGACTCTACCTTTAACCCGCAGGGTTCCTAAGATTAAAGAGATGATGTACGATCCCTACGATATACCAAGTCCTCCCCTCGCCTTCGCTCCGAACCCCCCTCCAGTCAACCCTCCTCCTTATCCCGGACTAAAAGGTAAGAAACAAGAAGTTCTTGAGATGTTTGAGGTTCTAAAGGGTCTCTGGAGCAAAGAGATCAGTTTGTGTGTTTGTGTCTACAAGCAGATTGCTTTCAGGAGGAAAAAAAAGTCCAAATCCAATAAAAAGGATCAGGAATAAAAACAATGACTGAACTGAACCCTCTTCTTGTGCTTTCAACAGCAAACAGACCAAATGAGCCCGACATCTCCTTTCTGCGGGCAGAGAGAGAAGTGGTAGGCTGCTGTCTTCACACGTTGACATTTGGTTTACAAACACCATAGAGAAAGTTTTTTACTCCTCCTCAGATGATCCTCAATCACTGCTTCGATGACATCGAGACGTTCATGGGGAAGCTGCAGCAGACTGCAGAGGCAACAACAGTCCTAAACCAGAGGAAGAAGAAGAAGAAGAAAAGCAAAAAGCAAACCGCTGAAGGTTAAACACAAGCTGATCCTTTTTTTTTACAAGAATAAAGATCTCACAGCCATGATGAGTAACTCCTTTGTTTGCTGGATACAGAGGATTTACTCGCTGAAAAGGCCCGTCCACCACCAGAAGAGGAATTCATTGATATTTTCCAGAAGTTCAAATACTGTTTCTGCCTCCTGGTTCGTGTTTCAGTCAACTGATGTTTTTAATCTGCTGCTGAACCTCCTGCTGTAATGAAAAATTCCTTTTCTGGTTTCTAATTTTAGGCTCGTCTGAAATCAACCATTGCCAATCCGTCCTCAGAGGAGCTCGTACACCATGTGTTCAAACCTCTCGATATGGTAGGTCTGCACTGTGAAACTGTCCCAGCTCCTGCTGTTGCTACAGGAGGAGCTTTTCTAGCACCTTGATGACCTTTTGTCTGAAAATAGATCCAGTATCTACATGTCCAGTGATTATGGACAGACTGGAGAAATATTCTTATGCAATATGCATCTCCAGGGTTTCCACTCATTTTATTTATGAGTTTTCCTTTCATGGTGTAGCGGTAGAGCTGACGCCTCATATATCGACATTATTTGACTCCTGACCTTTGCTGTAAGCTTCCCCACTTCTCTCTCTGTATATTTTCTGTCTTATCGCTGTCGATAAAAAGCCAGGAAGGAAGGAAGGAAGGAAGGAAATCATATTCCATGTTTTCCCAGACTTTTCCAGACAGATCTCAATTCAATTAAGCAAAAGTAAAAACAATTCCCAATTTTTAATAATTAAAATGACTCAGGATTAGAAAAACATTTAAAAAATTAAAATCTAGACATGAGGTATAAACAGCCTAAAACCAATAACATTCAGACACTGAATATTGAAATCGAGGGATTTGGACCTGATTCTGAACGTTAAACATACTGTAGTCTAAATTCACAGGAAAACATCTGCATACAACAAACCAGCTGTTAAAATGAGAAATGTTAATCCTCATAATGTAAACCCGGTTGATGGTTCTGACTCCAACTTAGAAGCCTGTTACTTCCAGCCATCTTCAGAGCTGAAGCCTTTTAGATGAGAGGAGAAACATCTTCGAGGAACTAGAGAAGTCGTCTCATGAGAAGGAAACCTCGAAACATGTGTCATGTCTAAATAATGGAAAACTCTGCAGTGTTGCTGGAAACCAGCAGGTTTACACTGTTTATACTGGGCCGTTCCCAGAGGGGCGGGCCAAATAAAGCCTGATACTCTCAGACCAGATTTCCTGAATATTTCGGTTCTGGTTTGAAGCTCCTTCCTGCTCACCTGAAGGCAACATGAATGTCCCCTGACTGCTAGGAAAAGAAACATCTCCATCTTACCCTGAAATCCCTCACAGTAATATGGTTTCTCTCTGGATTTCAGGAGAAATCTAACTCAGATATGTGGAGTGTTTCATTTTTCTAAAGGCAGCAGCTGTGGGATCTGAGGAGCTTCTCAGCTCTCTTTTTAAGAGAGTCAAAGGTTTGTTTGATTTGTGAACACAGACACACCTGAGTAGAAACATCAGGATCTCTTCTTCAGGTGCTACTTTTCCATAGCTAGCCCCCCTTTCTGTCTCTGCCTTTGATTGGTTGTGGTCTGACTAAATTAGCCTGATTAATCAGTTCCTCGTTGGATCAGGTATGTTCTTTGCAGATGCAGGATGACTGACACTGTGTTTGTCCATGGGATGCAGATGGTAAAAACAACCGGCGGTCCGACATTTGGAGCAACGGTCTCTAGTCCTGCTATGACCAGCTCAGCTGTTTCCCTGCTGCAAGACACCCTGAACGAGGAGGAGAAGGGGCTGTGGACGTCTCTGGGTCCCAACTGGACGCTCCATCGGTCAGTAGCAGCAAACACCTCGTTGCTCCATTAAGCTCGGTCAGATGTGAAATATCCAGTTTAACCTTTTATTATGTTAATTCCTGTAAATCACAAAGCTTTGGTTTTGGTGGGTATTTAAATTGAATTCAACACCTCATATGAAGCAATAATTACATTTCTGGCTCCTTATATTCATTCCTTTGCTGCCAGTTTAAAAATGAAGGGACTTTTTTTAGATTAAGTCACCTAAAAGCGCCAAATTTCTTAAAGTTTCATGTCAAATTTCAGTAAAGTAACTGTTGGATTTTTTTACACCTTTGATTTATGATTCTATTCGAAGTGCTTCTATTTACAATTTCCAAAACCAAAAGAATAACCAGTAGAATAAACTGGAAAGACTGGAAGTGATCTTACTCAACACTAGGCTGGTTCAGGCTGAAGCACTCCTGGGCCGCGGTGACGACAGCAGGGCGGTAACGTTGTGTTCCCTCCCTCCCTCGCAGCTCTCAGCTCAGAGGACCTGTCGCTTCCTACACCCCTGTGTTCCTGGATGGCTGGAAGCCGGAAGCCATGAGGGCGGACGGGCAGGTTTGGGAGGATCCGGTCGAGTCACAGCACAAACATGAGGCCCACTCGGTAAAACAGGAGGTATGGAATACCTTAGCTCACCTTTGGTTTCACTGTGTGTGTGAGGAGAGATGAGTCCTCACAGCATGGGAGTACTGCTTAAAGAACCACTGCACTCGAGCTGGATCTGTGTCCCTCTAACTACTGTCTGACCCTAACCCTGACCTGGACCCGGTTTTAAATATTTGTCACCAAGCTTGTAAAATTATTCTTACACTTTAAATCAGCGGCCTGCAGCTCTTCGGACCCTCCACTGTGGCTCTTGATAACTTTAGCCCAAGGTTCTACAGAACTGAGCAATGTTTTAAAATGTGAAGGTAGTTTAAAACGGTACCTTTGGCAGTTTTTCCCACTCGTTTTCATGCACAGAGAATGACACGAATGGTGTAAGGAATCTTCTTTATTATGTTGTCTTTTTTGATGATATTTTATATACATTTTAAATGTCGTGTTGAAGAAAATGTCAGTCAGTCATTGAACCTGCTGTATTCCGTGGTCTCCATGATGCTGGTTGTTCTCTAATGTTCTCTTAAGAACCTCTAACACCAGAAACAGATCAGCTGCAGCTAAACTCTGATTAAGTTACAAACAGCTGGACTCTGTTTACTAATTAGCTGACTTCTGAAGGTGTTTAGTAGTGCTGGATTTTATTTAGGGGTATCAAACTAAAGTGGGGTTGAATAGGAATGCACAAATGATTTTGCTCCTCATTTTTAACAAGAATTAAGAAAACAATGTATCGTTTTCCTTTGACTTCACAGTTCTGGACTACTTTGTGTTGGCCTGTCACATAAAATCCCATTAAAAAAGACTGAAATTTGTGGTTTTTGTGAAACGTTGATGGTTCTGAATCATTTTCTCATGTTTACCTGTAGCAGCAGCCTCCTCAGCAGCCAGGTCCTCCAGTAATCAACAACAAAGAGTAAGTCATCCTTAATAATCTGATCATTACGCCGCTTTCATGTAGCGGCACGCATGGAAACAAGCCTGTCATGCTGGTTTGTGCTGTTTTCAGGGTAGGACCTGAGGCTGAGAGAATCTACATGTGCAGCTACGACTTCATTGCCAGGAACAACAGCGAGCTTTCAGTGCAGCAGGGAGAGACTCTCGAGGTGAAATTACAAGCAGACAAACACAGCACCCTCCACAAGTATTAGCACCCTGCTAAGGATCCGTAAAATGCCTAAAATATTAATGATACCACAATTAATGGCACCCTTGTCCTGCTTGGACGTGTTTCTGCTTCATCACACCTAAGTTAAGTAATTAGGTGGAGGTTGAATGCATGCTGGGAGGTGATCCATTTGATTGGGTTGGACCAGGAACACTAAAAGCTGCAGGACACCAGCCCTTGAAGGCTCAGTTTAGCTAGCTCCACGTGTTTACATTTGAGATGTTAGGATGGAAAACATTTTCCTTACTGGTTGCTAAAGAGACTTGCTGATCCTAAGATGCCATGCTTTGCTGGAGTCTTTTAACTTTGGAGATTTTTTATACTTCTACCTCCTGCACACCGTCTGCGGTGGTAAAATAAGTTGAGGTCCTCGCCTGAATCTGTTTGTCACAGTTCTGTTGCTCTCAACTTAGATCAGATAAGTAATTATTCTCTTCCTGACATTAATATCAACATACAGGGGTTGGACAATGAAACTGAAACACCTGTCATTTTAGTGTGGGAGGTTTCATGGCTAAATTGGACCAGCCTGGTAGCCAGTCTTCATTGATTGCACATTGCACCAGTAAGAGCAGAGTGTGAAGGTTCAATTAGCAGGGTAAGAGCACAGTTTGGCTCAAAATATTGAAATGCACACAACATTATGGGTGACATACCAGAGTTCAAAAGAGGACAAATTGTTGGTGCACGTCTTGCTGGCGCATCTGTGACCAAGACAGCAAGTCTTTGTGATGTATCAAGAGCCACGGTATCCAGGGTAATGTCAGCATACCACCAAGAAGGACGAACCACATCCAACAGGATTAACTGTGGACGCAAGAGGAAGCTGTCTGAAAGGGATGTTCGGGTGCTAACCCGGATTGTATCCAAAAAAACATAAAAACCACGGCTGCCCAAATCACGGCAGAATTAAATGTGCACCTCAACTCTCCTGTTTCCACCAGAACTGTCCGTCGGGAGCTCCACAGGGTCAATATACACGGCCGGGCTGCTACAGCCAAACCTTTGGTCACTCATGCCAATGCCAAACGTCGGTTTCAATGGTGCAAGGAGAGCAAATCTTGGGCTGTGGAAAATGTGAAACATGTATTGTTCTCTGCTGAGTCCACCTTTACTGTTTTCCCCACATCCGGGAGAGTTACGGTGTGGAGAAGCCCCAAAGAAGCGTACCACCCAGACTGTTGCATGCCCAGAGTGAATCATGGGGGTGGATCAGTGATGGTTTGGGCTGCCATATCATGGCATTTCCTTGGCCCAATACTTGTGCTAGATGGGGGCATCACTGCCAAGGACTACCGAACCATTCTTGAGGACCATGTGCATCCAATGGTTCAAACATTGTATCCTGAAGGCGGTGCCGTGTATCAGGATGACAATGCACCAATACACACAGCAAGACTGGTGAAAGATTGGTTTGATGAACATGAAAGTGAAGTTGAACATCCCCCATGGCCTGCACAGTCACCAGATCTAAATATTATTGAGCCACTTTGGGGTGTTTTGGAGGAGCGAGTCAGGAAACGTTTTCCTCCACCAGTATCACGTAGTGACCTGGCCACTATCCTGCAAGAAGAATGGCTTAAAATCCCTCTGACTACTGTGCAGGACTTGTATATGTCATTCCCAAGACGAATTGACGCTGTATTGGCCGCAAAAGGAGGCCCTACACCATACTAATAAATTATTGTGGTCTAAAACCAGGTGTTTCAGTTTCATTGTCCAACCCCTGTACATCTGTTTTTCTTGAATGTCATGTTCTCTTTTCTTTCCCATTTTGAGGCTCAGCATTATATTTAAGATCCAGGAACTAATGGATAACTGAATAAACTGTTTAATTAACTTCAAGTTTAAACTATTCAGTAATATTTATTTTATTGTAGTTTTTTGGAGCACCGGAGAGTTTAGCTGAAAGAAAAGATTTTTCTAAAATTGTTACTGTGAGATTATGCTGCTGCAATAATCGTTTTATTACACATCTTTACCAGGCCTGACCACACCTGTGGAGGCTGCTGTAAGGTATACTCCATGTTGGATCTCCTCTTTGTCTATCTGACCATTTCTGTCTGCAAACAGGTGATCGAGTCATCCAGGCGCTGGTGGAAGTGTCGTAATCGGTTCAACCAGGTGGGCTTTGTGCCCTCCAACATCCTGGAACCTGTGGACCACATAGACAGCCCTGTGAGCAGCAAACCTCCCAGCGTAAGACTCTCACACAAACAAACTATGCAAGCACACAGGTGAGAGCTCACCTCATCATTTGCCTTCACCTCCTCATTGCTGCAGGCTCCAGCCCAGCCTCCCGTCACCAAATCTGTCACTCCAGTCCCACCGAGCCCCCCTGCTCTGCACCTCACTCCATCCCACTCTCCCCAGCGTCCTCGAGGCTCACCAATATACAGCCAGCATATCCCAGTTGCAGAGGAAACAGATAAAGGTGAGAAGCTGAATGTGTCTCTCTAGGTGTCGTATTTTAGAGGCTTCGGTCCAGAAATGATTATGCTTTAGCAAATAAAAAGGTGTAAACAAAGGGTTTAGAAACCTGTCATAAAAAACCAAGAAACAAGTGATTCATAAGATTTTTAACCTAAAATATAAAATATTGTATTTTATATGTTTAAAATAACAATAAATCCCCTGCAAAAAAAACCGAGAGACGAAACATTTCTTCAAATTTCTATGCAGGGACCTGACTCTGTGGCTTTTACATACTGTGACTGTAGGTGGCGCTGTTTCTTCTGTTAGTTTTACCACAAAACAAACAGGTGATGAACCAGAAAATATAAAATATAAAAATGTATAAAAGTTTGATCAGTTGGTACAGAGTATTTAACGGCATTGGGGTCAAAAACAACATGACCATATATGGGCAATGATGTCACGGGGTGAAGCAGACAAACCTTAGGTGTGGAGGCCGTCAACATGAGAGCTTTTCTTTTCTCTTTGCCTGTGATTTTCTACTTTACCTTTTTATTTTTGGTTTCCATCTCTGTTTTCTGTGAAGAACCTGATTCCTTCTGAGCCATTTAAGCTTTTTTAATAATCATTTGTATCTGATTCAAGTCATGTTGGTGAACGACGAGCTTCTCCAGAGGCTGACCAATGGAAAGGCCAACCTGAACAAACCTCTCGTCATCCATCGGTCTGCAGAGACCTCCGTTCCTCTGAACTACCACTCTCCTCCAGAGGAGGTGGCTGAGTGGCTCCGAGGGAAGGGCTTCAGTGAACCGTGAGTGACGTCCACATAAAACCACGTACTCCACACCCTGCACATGCAATCTGTGGGTCTGACCTCTGTTGTCCTTGTGGCAGGACGGTGCAATGTTTGAGCGTACTGACAGGAGCTCAGCTCTTCTCGCTCAACAAGGAGGAGCTGCGAGCTGTGCTTCCAGACGAGGGTGTCAGAGTCTACAGTCAGCTCAGTGTGCAGAAAGCACAGCTAGAGGTAAACGACACACTTCTAATATATTTACTCATTATTTTGATGCAAAGACTAAGGAATTAAACACGTTTGCCATTCTGTTCTCTGTACTGCAACACTGGGAGTTTTACAGACTAAAATGAGTTAGTCAGGCTATCTGCTCTGGCTGTCAGACTGTGGAACAGTTGCTACAAATGATCCATTTCAGTTTTATGTTCTAACAGACTCACCGTTCTAGATTTTCTTTGTTTTTTGAAGATTATCAAAAGCTGAGTATGAAATATTCACATCGGGTTTTATTACCTTTTTTCATACAAATCATGAATTAACACCGAGCTGAAGCTGATTCTGCTGTGTTCAGAGCTTCAAACTTACATCTGACCACCAACTTGATTTTGAACAAAACTGCTTTGTTTATGCCTCTAAACTTATCAAATTTCAAGAACGTTAGTGTTCAGTTTAAAACCCAGATGAAAAGAGAGAATCTAGAGGTCAAATAAAAGCGATAAAATGCTGCATGTGCTTGTTGAACCAATGTGTATTCATCCGATTTTCCATATTGTTTTCCACTTTCAAAAATAATCTAATCTTCCAGACTGGAGGAGCCCTGCCGCTTGTACTTTTAAAATATTTTCCCTTAATAACGACGGCGGTGCTCCTTTAGTTTCAACAGAACCACCGGACATTTTTCCAAGCAGCCTGATTTCTTTCTTATAAGCAAAAGTGTAGATGTCCTCTTTCAGCCAGCTGACCTGCAGTGCACCACCTATGGTGCATACGGATTGAGAAAACCATGGTACCATCCCAAGCATCTCATTAACGGCACCTTTCATTGTAGGAACCACCTGAAATTTCCTGGTTCTGAAGATTTTTAAAAGTCCGGTACCTCTTGGTACCGGTAACCGAACCACACCAGGTCCAAACTTACTTCATTCGGTTTCATTAAAGTCTTGGTTGTTCTCCCTGCAGGACGCCAGGAGGGCCACAGAGCTGGAGGCGGTCATGGAAAAGCAGAAGATGAAGGTTGACTTGAAGCTGGAGAGCAGCACGTTGTGAGCTGCACCAGGGAAAGGCTCGGGTGGATTTTTCCTGACACTGAACAGTGGACTGTTGAGTAGTTCAATGTATTTAGCAGAGGAATGAAGTCCGACACTGATTGTTGGAAGCATTCACTGACTTTTCTAAGTTCTGAGTGAAATAAATATTTAAGCTCCTTCTGTTTCTCAGTTATCTGGTTATAAGCAGAAAACAGATGATATTAAATGTTTTATTGTGACTTAAAAGATTTCAGCCAAACAAACTGGACTGAACACATCTGGGAAGCAGTGCATCCATTAAAATTAATTTCATGTGATTCTAGACAAAATAAACAGGCCAGAACCCAATGAATGACTTCAGTCATACAAGTGTTCTGATTCTGTTCTGAGCCTCTGCTGAATCGAGCCGTTACAAGCGACACCAAACACCGCTTTATTTCACCGTTTAATCAAAGGAGGAGAGGGAGAACTTAACGAACAGGAAACTCATCACCAGAACCAATCAAAACAAGTCTTTACAGAACTGGGCCAAACTCGCAGCTTTTTACTTCAGGGATCATGAAATAAAAACAGTGGAGAAGAATCAATACTACAGACTTTAAAACCTGTTTGGGTCTGAATCAGAAACCTAATCAACTTGGACAGACATTCAATAACAGCATGTTACCACGACACAGCAAAAACAAAGCATGATGGGACGGGGCTCTTCAGACTAGGACATATTTACAGAACGTTTATCAAAAAAAAAACCATCAGAAAACAGTGAAATCAGCTGCAAGATCAGCATGTTTGCTTTTCTCTCTTTTCGACTTCTTTTATTACATATCAGCCAACAAAAAAGATGTTTATTTCCCTCCACAGCTGATCAACAACCCCAGAAACAGTCTCATGAAACCGATGCTAGAGAAGTGACGTCATATCACAGTTTAGTCATGTAGGCGGGCTGCATTACCAAAGAAAGCTGAGATATGAAGACGATGAGAGAAGCTGCAGAAAGGCAACTACTATGTTTAATAAAAACTGACAGACTGGTGAAAGACAGGAGGACGAGGCTGTGTCAGGAGATGCTGTTTGGTCTTCAGAAGTCCCCCGTGTCCCTGTCCTCCCCTCGGCGGGAGTCGGACCTGCCGTTCATGCTGTCCCTCTTGTCTCGATCCCGTGACCGATCTCGAGACGAGCGCTCGCGGTCCCTGGAGGACCTGCGACAGGAAAACCAGTTAGGAACGCAATAATAATAACAGGTGAACATGAATCTGGAAATAAAAGGACTTCTTCACACAGACTGAAGGGTGCAACGCAGCAGGAACCACATATTTACATACGCCGTGTAAACACAGCCTTACTGACATTAAATCAGGCTAAACTGCTCCTGTTTTAGCTCAGATGGGATCATTAACACCAGAAGACGAGATGCTATGTACATTTTTCAATATTTGGTCAAATTGTCTTCAAAATGTCTCAATTAATTAGATTTCATTGTGTTCCCAGACTAAAAGTGGAACACGTAGAACTGACTGGAGATTTGATAGGATTCATTCAATGAATGAAGTAGTATAAGCAGACAGCCAAGGCCTGGAGACTTTTTCAACATAGAACCTCTTGAAAACGGTCCGTGTTGATGTTTAGAAGCTTTAAATCAGACCCGGTCCATATTTGAGAATAAATCATCGGAGTTGTTATGACGTTCAGACATTCCGGTGTCCCAGCTGTACCTGAATGCAGCATGAGCAGCTGTTGGGACAATCTCATCATAGTGAGAAGAAAACGGTTGTTCTACAGCGTGAGTAAATATCTGGGGAGATCGGGTCTCGGGTCAACAGGTCCAGGACTGTGATTCTTTGTATTTACTTGTGTCTTGAGCTCTGCTCATGGCTGTGACGATGCCCCCGGCTGCGGGAGCGAGATCTGCTGCGATGCCGCCTCTTTCTCTCCCTGGAGCGCGAGCGAGAACGGCGCCGGTCCCGTGATGAGGAGCGTGAGCGCCTCCTTCTGCGGTCACGAGAACGGGACCTGCAAAAAAAACAACAAAAAAAACACCACAATACTTAAAATTCTGATTTTTAAAAAATTATTCTTGCATATAAATGGACGGAGTTTACTAGCTTACCTTCTATGCTCTCTGCTGCGTGACCTGGTCCTGTGAAATAAACGGAGAAATGTTCAATTCTACACGCAACACAGTCACCAAGAACCAGGAAATGGTACCATTTACCTTTTTCGCATCCTTTCCTCTTTTTCTCTCTCCTCTCTCCTCTTTAGGCGCTCCTGGTTCCTCTTCTCCTGCTTCTCAACCACTGTTTTCTGTTCCAGATGAAATACTTTAAAGAGAAAGCCTACTTCATGCATCCAATCTGGTACAATTAGTTTTCATTATGACTGAGTTCAGTCTAAATTAAATACATGAGAGAAAAGTTTGCTACCTTTAGTTGGTCCAGTTTCTCTCTGATTTGGATGAAGCCGAGGTGAAGCTTCCCACCAAAATGGTCAGCCAAGCGGCGGTCGTTGTCATGGAGACCCAAGTAGGCGGAGCAAACCTCACAAACGCGGAGTTTCTGTTGCTGAAAGCTGGAAGCTGGCATGGAGTTTCTGTATTCTTCCTGCCAGACAAAAAGGACAGGAAATCTTATTTAACTAAAAGCAGAACTAGAACCTGTTAGAAGCCTCTAAGCTCTCCTTACTCACCTCTGCATCCTTTTTCCTGGTTCGGACTTTCTCCACTTCCTGCAGAACCTTCTGAGCCTCGTCCACGTTCCCCTCAGCCCCGAGCTGCTCTGCCTTGGCCAGAAGTTTACCGATTTCCTCATTCAGCTCATGCACCTTCTCAGCCTGAAACGCAGCCATGGAAGCACAGTTCAGGCCAACACCCAGAGGGACAACTGCAATGCTCCTCTTGATGTGTGGCTTACCTTTGCTGCCACCTCTGCACTGATCTCTTCCTGAGTCTCAGCCAGGCGCTTCTTAGCTAATTCTGTCCGTCGGTCACAGTCAGCAATGAAAGACTCCAGGTGATCCACAGCCTTCAGGAGGACAAAACAAACAATTTAACAGAGTTTGATTTTTCCTTTAAAAGGTTACATGCATTTAAAAGCAGTAACTAGTGGGCAGCAGGCTGCAGTCATTTCTTGAAGGACTTCACTTACATCAAGTTCAAAGAAAAGATCTTTCTCCTTGGAGGCTATTTCATAGTCTGCCCGGAGAGCCAGGTCATGGATCTTTGTGCATTCGCCCAGGTCCATGCGCTATCACAAGAAACAGACATTAGGCAAGAGAATTTAACTCAAATGAACTAGTTTACCTGAAGATGCACCACAGGTTAGTTTCAATACATATTCTGTTCCATTTCCCCCCGTTGGTCCACAGCAGCCAAACACTTTAATGTATTTTACTGAGATTTTATACAATAAACACAAAGAAGTGGAAGTACGTAGAATTTTAAGTGGTATTCAGGCTCTTTTACTCCAATTTCCTTTAGAAGAAACCCAATTACTGAATCAATAATATCCCAAGCGTTGTACAGCGAAAAACTACAACTGCACTTCACCCAGAACACAATATCCCCACTGAGAAACATGGTGGTGGCAGCATTATGCTGAGGAATGCTTTCCTCAGTGACGGGAAGATGGATGGAGCTAAATTAAGGACAATCCTGGAAGAAGCAAAGCTGGTACAGATCTACACTAGAAGATTTCCAGCTCTTGTTGCAGCTAAAGGTGAAAGAACTAAATACTGACCTAAATGCAAATACATGCCGCACTTTTCAGCACATTATTTGCAAAAGATGGACGATCCTGCATCTTTTTCCTTCTACTTCATAACTAAGAACTAAATGGTGTTGTTCATCACATGGAATCAATGCACTGATGTTTGTGGTTGTAGAAAACCGTGATAAATTTCAGGGGTGTGAATACTTACAGTTCCAGACAGGATGTCATGTGGACAGCAGTTGAGAAGATGACTTTTGCAGACCCGTTCATCTGTGAACTTGACCCTCTGCCGCGTCTCGTCACCTGAAACAGTTCAAGACAACAACAGTGAGGAAAACGTCACATAGTTGACAGCAGGAGCGAAGCATCCAGTGCTTTACTTTACATTTACTGTAACAGCGCTGCTTTTATTTAGCAAATATAGCTGCTCATAACTGAACCTCAAAGATTCATGTCCTCCTGAAAATCCGTTCTCACATGAAAAATGCATTAAGTGTCCTTTTAAGGGGGAACTGAGCTTGTAATGGAGCCCCTGTCACCAATTTCTACATTAACATTAGACCAACAATAAACCTGGCTACACATGTACATGTTAACTGCTAATATCTCTGGTTCTTACCTTACCAAGGCTCCAATAAAAACATGGAAGTCTAAAATGGCCCACAATGCACTGCGGAGCTGCTGGTAGCAGTGCAACTATATTTATTAATAACTAAAAAGGAGAAATTTTGCGGTTTTATTACTTTCCCGAAATTTTGCTTGACCAAAACACTGACTATGCACAAAAAGCACAAATAAATGTCACTTTCATAAGAAATTCCCCAGCCAAGCCTTTTATAATTCTAAAAACACCAAAGAAATTCAAAATAAAAAACAAAACTAAAGAAAAACAATCCAAGGGAAAGAAATACGGTTATACACACTGCGATCTGCACCACATACTGTACCCTTCTGCATCTTCCAACACCTCAGCTGCAGAATTTTAAACCCGCTGTAGAAAAGTATAAATGGGAACAGTTTTCTTGCCCATACCTGTAGTAAGAAGTTGGGGAGTCATACACAAGTCAGATCGTAAATGATGTGGACTGCTAATAACGTGCCTTCTGAAGATCTGCCGTGTAATGGCTCCTAGAACTCGAATTGAGAATTGCTCGTCTGGACACAACGCAGCTAGACGTGTTAGCTTAAGACGTGTAACACCATTTGTAACTTTAGTGCCACTGAAGAATCATCTATGCATGTGTATGCCACTAAAAATTTACTATTTATACGTAAAAAAAAAAAAATCTACAATAAACTCCGGAAGGCAAAGAAATTGTTTGGATATTAATCATAACAGCTTTAAAAATTATGTGTGACTCACGGCTCGATGAACATGAGGCTTTTCTGCAACTCCCTTGCAGATTGAAGTAGGCTGGCAATGATACACTGAACCTTAATGAATAAAATAAAGGGGCCACAATTGTTCAGTTTGTATGCAACACATGTATGGGAAGAATTTGATATCAATCTGTTCACACATACACCCACAAGCTCACAACACAAAGCCACTCTTACAGCACAGATGGAGCTATGAGCTCTTTAAAGATGATCCACAGGGCTGCACTTCTGTTCAAACTACTTTCTGAATACCAGCCGTGTTTAGGAATGAGAAAGCACAAAATTGCAGTAAAGCTGAAAGCAGTCGTACAGTCATGAGAATAAATGATAGGATTTTTAAAAGATAATTAAAAGGATGTTTTCAGCTTAGTAAAAAGAACTTTTAGCTGAAATTGATTTTATATACAGTGCCTTTTAAAAGTACAGAAGTTTTTCAAATCTTCACGTTAAAACCACCAATTTTAACCCATGAATCTACTTTGATCTAAACCATCCCACAGTGTCTCAGGCTCCATGTTCAGGCTGGTTCTCCTGCTGGAAGGTCAACCTCCACCTCCGTCTCAGGTCTTCTGCAGCCTCTAACATGTTTCCTCCCAGGATTGTCCAACCATCTTTCCATCATCTTTGACCAGTTCTGGTTCTGCTAAAGAAGAGCATTTCCACAGCATGATGCTGCCACCACCATGTTTTACCACAGGGACAGATTTCTTGTTAAAAATAGAGTTCTGCCGGTGATCCAAAGAGTTAGATTCTGGTCGTGTCTAACCAGAACACCTTCTGGCACAACTGCTGTGTCTCCTACATGGATTGGCTGCTTCTCTGAATTTCTTTGTCAAAATTTTGTGAACAGCAATGTTTTTTTGTGATACTTTTTACATGTTTTAGTGGACTGACCAGTGCTCTATGGAATTTCCAAAGCTTGGGAAATTGTTTTTAGAACCAAACCCAGCTTTAAACTTTTTCTGTCTGCGGCGTTCCTTGGTCTTCATGAGGATGTTTGTTCTCCAATGTTCTCAAAAAAACCTCTGAGGCCAGAAACAGAACAGCTGCATTTAAACTCAGAATAAATTGCAAACCAGTTGACTTTCTTTACTATTTAGTGAATCTCAAAGCTACTGGTTGCAATAATAATTATGTAGAGGCATCATATTAAAGATGCTTAAATCAAATGTACGCCACACTTTTCAGATTTTTTATTTAATTATGACAACTATGCATCATTTGTCTTCCCCTTCACAGTTATGTATTACTTTGTCTATTACAGCTTAATAAAACATTAAGTTACTTGTAGTTATAATATAAAACATTTAAACGGTTTGAATACTTTTGCAAGGCACTGTAAAAACTTAATCAACTTTTGTTAATGCTAAGTCATTATCAATTAGCAAATGAATAAACTACTGACAAAATACGGCAAGAATAAAAACACGTTGGTGCTACGTTTGATTGAATGAGAATATGAATAAAAACTTTTATTTCCACAGAAACTAAATAAAACACGAGTTTTAAATAAGACATTAAATCAAACGCGGAGAAGAAACTAAAGAGTTAAATAAGTAACAAAAAATATAAATAATAGTTGAGAGCAAATGATTTGGTTGTAAGAATAATTCAACGGACAACTTGGACATGGTCCAGCGCTTTGCAGTATGGCGCCTGAAGGTTTCCTAACTTCACAATTAACACTCCACGAGCAAGAGCTAACTTAGCCGCCATTCTACGTTGGATAAAATAGGGGGAAAATGTTAATTTAGAATAAACACGGTGAATGGATGCAATAATGGCTGATTCTGGTCCTTATTTTAAGGTCTGACTCCAGTTTTACTGTGTTATTAAGCAGCCCTCTGTGGTACATCCATTCATGCAGGTCTGTCCATCACTCGACAACACAAGCCAGCCTCAGCAGAGCCTCCATCTTGGCTAGCTCATTTAGCTCCTCACAGCTACTCACCATCCCTCGCTGTTCCCATCAGCTGGTCGAGCAGAGCTCTCATTTGAGCCTGGGCAGACATTATCTGAGGAGGTCCCGTCGGCAACCAAACACCTGAAACTCTTCTTCTATTTGTTCACAAGCTTAAATCGTCTTTTTTAACCATCCAACCATCACCGCTGGCTGCTTTTCTCTACGTCGTGAACTGGCCAGTTTCCGTTTAACAGTAGGGAAATGACGCCAGAGCTTCGATGGCGCTACGAATCTAAAATCAACCAATCAAACCAGTGCGTGCGTAAATAATGATTCCCTGAATTCAGACTGTCAGGTTGCAGCCTGTCACACTCTGGTAGGACTTAAAAAATGCTAAATTTAATCTTAGACCAGATTCTGGAGAAAATATTTGTATTATCCCTGTTTGTTGTTTTTATTTTTTTAAAGACTGTATATATATCTTACTTAGTAATGCCTCTCAGACAAAGTAGCGGTAATAAATGGACACTGACGTTCTGCTCGCCTGTTATTAGTTTGCCCAGATCAAGTTTGCTGGTCGTATTTATAAGATTTTTAAGACAAATGGGATTATTTGCGAGAATATAAAATAGCTCAGTTAGATACTCTGGGCCACACTCCAGCACAGTAGATGGCGATAATGCATCTAAACGTTTGATGCCACCCGTCAAAAAATCTCAAAAAGAAGAAGAAGAAGTTTGCTGGTCAAGGCTGCTGCCGACGAAGGAAAGCTCGGTTAAAAGTTGATGTAAGAAAAACCTACTGTTTTATTTACGCTTTTTATTCCTTCACGTTAAGTGACGCGTGTTTGTGGCAAAGTTACACATACTGCTGCTTTGCGGGTTTATCATTTCCAGAACAACTTGTGTTAGCAAACTACCCTAACCTGTTTTTGAACTTTACTTAGCTAATTTTGCTACCATATATTGTATCTTTTTAGAAATTTGAATAACTTCGACTTCGGATCTGTTTACGTCCAGGTGGGAGTTTATTTTCTACCTCATAATGTTTGCGCTTTAACTGGGAGTAAATAACCCGAGGCCACGGAGTGATCAGCTGGGTGTGTTCTGGCTGAGGATGACAGGTTCTGGTTTGGGTTCGTTTTTGTACCGAGAGGTTTCTGGAGCCAGTGCTGGCACGTCTGAATAGGCTCTGGTCCACAAAGGTTGATGCAGCAGAAAGAGCTGGACTGGCCCGGCGGTGCTGAAATATTCACACCTCGCTGATATTTTCCGGATTCTGTCAGAACAAGACGACAAACTTCGGTTTTATTTATTGGGGTTTTATGAGACAGTTCAACACTAAGTAGTGCAGAGTTGTGACGTGTAATGAAGAGGACACATGGTAGTTTTCTCACTTTCTTTTTACAATTAAAATCTGTAGTTTGCATTTGGAATCAGACCCAAACAAACATTTTTTATTTCCCATTCTCTGCAAAGAAGTTCAAAGTCAAACATCAGTAAATATACATTTTCAATTCTCACCACATTTTCTCAGTTAGATTTAAGCCTGGACTTTAACTAGGCCATTCTAATCTGCTTTGATCTACACCATCTATCGTATCTCAGGCTGTATGTTCAGGGTGGTTGTCCTGCTGGAAGGTGAACCTCCACCCCAGTCTCAGGTCTTCTGCAGCCTCTAACAGGTTTTCTTCCAGGATTGTCCTGGATTTAGCTTCATCCATCTTCCCATCAACTCTGACCAGCTTCTCTGTCCTAGCTGTAAAAATGCATCTCCACAGCATTGTACTGCCAGCACCGTGCTTCACTGTGGGGAGGGTTTATTGAGGGTGATGTGCAGTGTTACTTTTAGGCCGCAAAACTTTTTGAATGTAGGACTAAACGTTCTGTTTTGGTCTCATCTGACCAGAGCACCTTTTTCCATGTTCGCTGTGTCTCCTAAATGGCTTGTTGGAAAATGCAAATGGCACTTTAGCTTCTTGTTTTTAAAGCAGATCTGTGGGCCAGTAATGCTGTGAGGGTGGAGCAATGGAGTCCACAGACAAAGTCACTGAGGGTTCCCCTCTGAAGTCAGCAGAAGATGGGACAGAAACAGTCACAACACCGTCAGCAACAGAACTCAAGAAGAAGAGTTGTAAAGAAGTCTTGGGTTTTTCCAGAATGAGCCACTGGAGAACGGCAGTCTTCTTCTTTTCCCTGTTCCTCTGCCTCACTGTAGTGTTTGCCTTCTCCTTTATCATCCCCTGTCCGGAGAGACCCCAGTATAATGTAACCTGGAACAGAGATTTCGCCGAAGCAGGTGAATATCAGGTGTTTTGTTCTTAGCAGCCCTTAGAAGTCCCTCATCGTCTGAGACTAACCACCACCTTCTCATCCTCTCCCACAGCAACGTATGACTTCCTAGCTTTTGAGCAAGCAAACAGGGACAAGGTCATGGATGTCCTGTTTGTCATAAAGAGCACAGAAAGTTCTCCAAACAAATCGTGTGCAGACGCAGGTGGAATTACGTTGGGTCAGCATTTAATTTGGAGCAAAAATGAGGCTGACTGCTGAATTCTTTGAGCATCTGTTTTCTAGGTTTGCCTTCACCATGTCTGTTCATGTTGGCGCTGGACGGAACCAAAGGAAGGACGCTGTGGGAGAGGCCGTTGGATGCTGAGTTCCACTGGGCCCAGTGTGGCCTGCAGACAGGGACGAGGAGATCCTGGCACTGTCTGTTGTCCCATTCTGACAACCTGACAGCTATTGACAAATACACCGGTCAGTGATTATCATGCATGCATCGTCCAGCTTTTTACATGTTTGTAGGATTTATTTAAACAGAAAAGATTTTGCAGGTGGAGACAATATATGTTTTTATTGCCTGGAGCAGTGGTTCCCAAACACTTTCCTAAAAGATCCTTTTCCTCCATCGACAAAAAGGACGTTGTAGCTGTAATCGGTCTGTTTTTACCGTGACAATGAGCTCTGCGTGCTTTTAGTGGAGAATGAGAGAACAACCTGAAATCAGCTGGTCTCAGCTCATCATTGGCAGTCTAACATTGTACCCTTCATCCACCTGGAAATATTTCTCTTTCTCAGCCATAGAACCGGTGAGTTTATCACAGGAATCTCTTGATTAATTTCACACATTGACGAGGAAAAATTAGCATATTCTCTCCTGTCACAAAGTTGTAAATTTGCAGGAAAAAAATGATCATCTTCCATGATTCTATAAACTTCAGACTCAATTTCCTGATCAGTTCAGAAATTTTTCTTAAATCTTGATAAAAATCTGCCTGGGGATTCGTCAAGTCCGTTCCCTGCATCTCAATGATTTTAAACGATGAACAGATGTTGTAGAAATGCGACTCACTAATGAATTCCTGCACCACCAGCCTGTTGCTGCACAGACGATACATTTTACTCCCGTTTATAATGAATGTTTGATGATGCGTCTGCATGTTGGTCTCAGAGTAAAAAGTGATTTAAAGCAGCAAGGAGCAACATTTTAATAATAAATGTGACTAAAATATTATTTCATATCACTCCAGTTCTATAAAACTGAGGCAGGTTTAAGTGTAAAAGCATTCGATGTAATTAATTAGTGAGCTATTAGTAGATATAGGGTGCGATATCTGCCTGTTCTCTTCTTTCTTCTCCTCCTCACCTGTGACTTCCTCACTCTGTGACCTCTAGCATTCTGGGTTATGTCCAACTGGCTAAAAAAATGCAAGTTCACAACACCTGGAATATATTAGCCAACGCGTGATATGTTGGGGATATATTGTGAGCTCTATAGCGCCCCCCTCAGCTCTGCTAATGTGCGTAATGTGTCATAAGGTAATTGAATGAAACGTTGAGGCGTCAGGCTCTTATTTAGAGGTTAATAATGACAGATAATTAGTGCAATCAGAAACCAGTGTTAAACTGAAGGCTCTCCTCCTGGCTGATGTGTCGGTTCTCAGGTGAAGTGGTTTGGCAGCAGCCTCAGCCTACAGGTCTCCGCAGCTCTTCGCCTGTCCTCAGTGTCCCAGATCTGGATGGGGACAAGGTCAGTGATGTGGTGCTGGTGGCATCAGACGACACGCAGGTAAACGCCAGCAACTGTCTACCCTTGTTTCGTATTGAACGCTACACCTGCTGCATCCTGTTGGTTCTGAGTGAAATCATCAGATTTCAGTGTTTTTTGTCCAACTGCAGACTCAGCTGATATTGCTCTCTGGGAAGAAGGGGACTCAGATCGGTTCCACTGTGATTATTGACTCCATCGCCACTAATAATCATCTCCTCCATTACACTAAAGGCGGCTCCTACTATGTGCTGCTACAAAGAGGTTGGTAGCACAAGTCCCCTGAGGCCATGACCACCACCTGCTCCAGGTTTTTAACCAGAGTATGGAGGCCGTTCTGGGCTTTAAATAGAAAGTCAAGTTAAGGAGAAGTTTCTGATCTGATATGATGGCTTCAATGCCGCACGTTAGAATCACACAAACAGGCAAAATATTAAAGTGGAAGCTAAACGGCAGTGAGGCATCCTCTGATTTTAATAAGCATGAGTTCCTTCACTCACAGACTCACACGTGTGTGGACTGGCTCTCTGGAAGATTGCTGCCAAAGCCAAACTAGAGCCGGTCCCGGGTCTGAAAAAGGACAAACACCTGGAGAACAATGCCAGCAACACAACCGGCCTGGTTCCCATCTACCTGTAAGAAACAGCCTACATGAATCAGTTATGATCCATTAATATATTATTAATGTTATATTTTGAATTGATTTGCAGGTCTGAGGCAGGAAGTCTGCTCAGAACTAAAGACTCAGATGATTCATCTGACCTTCTGGCTGTTTCTAAAAGAGAGGTGGCCTTAGTTGATGGAAGCACATTGAAGCTACGGTGGCGTTTCAACACCATCGCAATCATTGGGTGAGTCATCATTGCTTTCTCCAATTTTTGAAGCTTAATTAGTAGATTGATCATCTAACCTGGAATATTCTACCTCTGACCCGGCTTTCCTAAAAATTCGACTGAGCAACCTTAAAGTGCTGATTGATGATCATCAGTAATTGATGCATATTTGCAGTTGTACATTAAATCTGAATAACTGGGGCTTTGTCTGCAGTAATGCAGGCGCTGCCTCAGTGTGTTGTGGTGCAGAAAGAGCTGAGCCAAGAAGCAAAACTCGCGGGTTACCGGTCCGTTTCTGTTCCGACCCTCACCTGTGGTCATGAGATGTGGATCATGACTGAAAGAACAAGAACCCAGATACAAACTGAGCTTCCCCGGTAGGGTGGCTGGACTCAGCCTTAGAGATAGGGTGAGGAGCTCCATCTTCCAGGGGGAGCTGGAAGTAGAGCTGCTGCTTCTCCGCATCGAAAGGAGTCAGCTGAGGCGGTTCAGACATCTGAAAAATCAAGCCTTCTATGTGTGTGGCGGAGGACATGTGATGCTGTGGGCTTCCAAAACTCAGTTGCAGCCTAAGGCATAAAAATGGGTCATCATGGCGTCTTCTAAAAGGATAATGATCAGAAACATTTGGTCACATCGACACAGAAATGCTTCACCAGCACCAGGCACAAAATCAACCTTCTTCCACGGGCATCTCAGTCCCCAGAAAACCTGAGAAGAGAGCGTCAGAGGGTCCAGAACCCACCATAAATAACCCAACTGTCCGTTATAGAGGTCTTTATGGTTCGTATTAAACATGAATGTGACTCTAATGAATAAAACTTTTTTACGTTGTTCCCCTCAGAAAACCCTCCTTCGGTCACTTTAATAAAGATAATGTCCTTGATCTTGTGGTTGAGGATGACGTAGGCAACTTCACTAAAAGGGTAAGTTGACCTCCATCCAGTCTTCATCGCCTATGCTGCCCAGTTTGGACCTTACCTCACCCTCTGTGTCTGCAGATAACCATCCTGGACGGGCAGACTGGTGGCTTGCTGTGGGAAGCCAAACTTTTGGCCAGCACCAACTCCCCCAGACCCGATGCTATTCACACCACCAACTCCTTCTCTGTCTTTATGTTTTGGGGCTGGGTACCGTCAGAGTCCAACTCATCCGTAGGTCCTCTGCTTTCAAGAACAAATGTGTTTTCCTGTGATCAGACCTGCTCTTCACAGACCTGAATCATTCTCTTCAGGAACCGTTGACCAATGTGCAACGCTCCTACATGCTGCATCCCAGCTATCCCAACGTTCTCCTGGAATGCACCAACGTCCCGGATCACATCGTGACATTTAAAGGTGTGTTTGGAGTCTGATGAAACCATAACATGCATCATACCAACCAGACGTCGGGGTGTTTCACAGCTTTTAGGTGACAGACCAACAGAAAGTTCCTCATAAATGTGAAGTGGAAGGAATATTTTACATTTAGTGTTTCTATGAAAAAAATATTTAAATACTGCTTGCACCCTGAACACTCTATTCTCACAGTGAAACACAATGGTGGCAGCATCATGCTGTGGGGATGCTTTTCTTCATCAGGGACAGGGAAGCTGGTCAGAGTTGATGGGAAGATGGATGGAGCTAAATCCAGGACAATCCTGGAAGAAAACCTGTTAGAGGCTGCAGAAAACCTGAGACTGGGTGGAGGTTCACCTTCCAGCAGGAGAACCACCCTGAACATACAGCCAGAGATACGATGGATGCTTTGGATCAAAGCATATTCATGTGTTAGAATGGCCTAGTCAAAGTCCTGACCTAGATGCTCTCCATCCAATCTGACTGAGATATTTTACAAAGAACATCAGCAATGTTAGTCTGTAGATGTTCAAATCTGGTGGAGACATTCCTCTAAAGAACTGATGCTGGATGGACTCAGGGGGGCTAACTGCAAACACTCTCCACACTTTTCAGATTTTAATAGTAAAATATTTTGAGAACCATGAATCTTTTTCCTTCCAGTACTTCATGTTGGTCTTCCTCAAAAAATCCTAACAATCCTGACGTTTATGTTTGTAACATGACAAAAATCGAACCTGTTCAGCAGCCTGTGAGCCTTTTAACAAACCACTGGATGACCTACTGACCTCTGCCCTTTTCCTGACTGTACTTCTGTTTTTATCCGCTTTAGCCACCCTCATGGAGCTTGGACGCCACGCCGCCTATTTCCTCCTGAAGGGTCCGGAGAAGGAAGGAAGTGAAGGCACCGTGGTCCTCACCAAGCGCAAGCTGAAGCAGGACGTCCCCTCATGCAATTTACGGCGTATCAGCGACGAAGGAGCTCTACTTAGCAAAGAAGATCTCCAAGAAGCCTTCAACCGTCTCCGCTTCAGCAGCGACTGGTGAAAAACCCCCCTGCTGTGTGTGGGTTTGTTTTCATGGCTGTAAACGCAAAGCATTTACTTTAGTTACCAGTTTCTAGCTGCTGCCAGCCAAAGAAAATCCTTCTTATTCAGACAACCTTACCTTTACCTGAGCTGAAAAGAGTCTTCTTGAAAGCAGACATTACATTCAGGCCCAGTTTGGTCCAATCAAAGTTTAAAAAGCATCTGTAAAGGTGCTGAAAACCCACGCCTGGCTTTGCTGTAGTTGGTTAGTTAAACCAGGCCTCCTCATAGAGGCTGGAGGATCATTCCGATCTATGCATCTTTGTGTCATTTTGTTGTTTTATAAAGTAACACCCTTAGTGGTGCAGAGGTTAGTTTATCTGGAAACACAGACGCCTTAGGGGAATCATTACAGGGCTGTTAAACATCTGAATAAGCAGAAGAGCTGAGGGTTTGTTGGTGCTGCTGCACCAGCAACAGAACCTCCCAGTGAACGGTGAACACTAACAAACTGTTGAAGAGTCAGAAAGTCAGACTTGATGAGACATAAATGTTGATTCTTAGCTGGATCCAAGATGCTGGAACTTGTGCTGAGGCGTTAGTCCTGGTTCTGGATGGGATCCAGGACTCAGCCTGATCAAAATCTGTTGCAATATTCTCTATTAAATGAACTTTAGACTGTAATTCACTACATCTGCTGTAAGGTTTCACCTCCCAGGGATTCACAAGGAGTCTGTAAATTAAAGAAGACGAGGTTGTACGTTTTCTTGCATTAATATATTGAACCTGTGGAGCCGCACTTTTATTATTTGATGAAATGTTTGGATTTAAGAAATTGTTTTTGTCTTAAATAAAGAATTTAGTTTAAAATGTGGAACTGTTGTTTTCTTGTTACTTTTAATAGCATTAAATGATCTGACACTAATGGTTTATTATATTGAAGATGTACTTAAGCCCAAAATTATTCATACCCCTGGCTGATTTAGATGTCGATTTATTTTTCGTTTAACCATACTGTTTGTTTCTGACAGGAAATGAGACGAGCTTCAGGATATCAGGAAAATCTTTATTAGCATTAGAGAAATGTTTCCTTTGGTGTCCTGTTGATTTATCTTTGTGGTTGGAAGGCCTCCTTACCATAACCCTAATCTTCAGCTCCAAGATTTAGGTCAGGACTCTGGTCGGGCCGCTCCAAAACATTAGTGTTACTTCTAATCCACAGAAACATGTTGGTCAAATGAAAGATTACTGTACACCTCAGTCTGCCAGGGGTGTGAATACTTTTATGCTAAATCTTGTAAGAATCACCTTTTTATAAACGTCATTCTGATTATCGTGA
Source organism: Crenichthys baileyi (assembly GCA_036173005.1). NCBI lineage: Eukaryota > Metazoa > Chordata > Actinopteri > Cyprinodontiformes > Goodeidae > Crenichthys > Crenichthys baileyi. The sequence goes on along the minus strand of JAHHUM010002704.1, from coordinate 69,794 downwards.
ATGAAGGGTGTCTTTTTTTCCAACATCTTGGCAAACTAGCAATGAAAAAGTAACATTCAGCTGATACTTTGAGTAGGACGTTTAATTTAACAAAGTCCAGTTTTGTTTTGTGAAACCAAAATATTTGAATAACTGGACTGTATCCAGTCATGTTCATGGAAAGTTGAGTGGAAGGAAAAAGTGTGGCATAACTGCAGCCTTTAGGGTAAAGCTAAGCCAATCGAAGAGTTAAGGGTGATTCACAAGGTGTGGTGCAGCTGGACTCAGAACATCCAGAGCCACCGCATACAGGCGGATCCAGGACATTGACTACAACGGTCACGTTCCCTGTGTTCAGCCACTCATGGATCAGAGACAATGTCAGAAGCGTCTTACCTGGACTGAAAAGAACCAGAACTGGAATGTTGTTCAGTGGTCCAAAGTCCTCTTTCAGATGATAGTAAAGTTTGCATTTCATTAGGAAATCAAGGTCTCAGAGTCTGGAGGAAGAGTAGAGGCCCAGAATCTACGTTGACTGAAGTCCAGTGTGAAGCTTCCACAGTCAGCGGTGCCATGTCATCTGCTGGTTCTGGTCCACTGGGTCAACTCAGCCATCTACCAGGACATTTCAGAACCCTTTGTGCTTCCTTCTGCTGATAAGCTTTAAGGAGATGCAGATTTCATTTTGCAGCAGTACTTGGTACTGGCCCACACTGCCAAAGGTACCAAAGGCTGCTTTATTACCATAGTTACACCAGCAGACTGGCCTGACCAGAACCTCTTAAAGAATCTATGGAGTATCGTCAAGAGGAAGATGGAGACCAGAACAAACAATGTAGATGACCTGAAGGCTGCCATCAAAGCAACCTGGACTTCCATTACACCTCATCAGAACCACACGCTGCATTGAGGCAGTAATCCATGCAAAAGGAGCCCAGACTGAGTACTGAGAGTAGATACTGTACAATACATAGACATACTAATCTATTTAATGTTGTTTTCTATGATTTTTATATTTTTTAATATTGGAGTGCTTTTTAATTATATGTACTGTTGCCAATATTTTTAGTCTTTGTCTATAAAGCACTGACTGATAATTATTATTTTACAGCTCAGTAGGACCGCATTTCTGTAGTAAAAATCTATTTTTACTAATTTGTGTAGATGCTTTGCCTTTTTCCACCTTCTTGTTTATATCGGAACACAAAGCAGCTGCAGCGTTTGGATTTTCTGCCAGACACGGTTCTGAATGTTACTGGGAAACACCGAGCTCCTTTCAGGAAATTCCCAGACAAATTATCCCACCGGACCGCAACAATTACAGAGGAAAAAACGTCCACAGGAAACACTAGATAAGACGGAAGGAGGCTAGATGAGTGATTTCTGTTTGTTTGCATAATACCGAAGAATTATTGGATGTTTTCCTTTTTCATTTTGTGTTTTGACAGTTCCAGATGTTTTCTATACTGACCTACGTTTACTTTTTAATAAAGATTGTTGTTTAAAAAAAGAAAGGAATGTAAAGGAGGCGCCAAACAGCTTTGAAAAGAAAAAACAGCTCTGCTACCAGGTGGGAAAAGCGCATGCGCAGAACTGAACCTCCCATCTCCCACCTGAATAGATATATAAAACCTAGATAAACTTCTCTGGGAGTCATTAATGTCATCTTGCCTAATGACTGTAACCTTTTTTCACCTCTCACCCATTGATCTTTGGAGTCTCCAATAATAAAAATCTGAATGATTTCATTATTGTGGGAGGATTTTATATATATACTCATTTGGTATTAGCTCAGCTTCAGTACTAAAAATATGTAAAACTATGTACCTGTATGGCAGCTTTATAATGTAATATAACAGGCTAGTTAAACATTGATCAAGAAGACAGTCTCCTTATCTGAACACCCAGTGTGTGTGTGTGTGTTCCTGTCTTGGCATCACAGTGAGAACCATTTTCCCGATTTTACCATCAAATTGAGGACCATTGGTACCAAACTGAAGACATTTTGCTGGTCCTCACGACCTATTTTGCTAACGGTTAGGTTTAGGACTAAGGTGTGAATTGAGTTTAGGTTAAGGTTAGGGTTAGGCATGCACTGGTAATGGTTAGGTTTAGGGTTATTGTCAGGGTTAGGGTTAGGGAAAGGGTTGAAAATGACTGAAAATCACTGGGGGTCAATGGGAGTCAACACATGGTCCTCACTACATATAGCAAAACAAGAGTGTGTGTGTGTAGATATCTGTATCTATATACATAGATCTCTGTCCCTCTCTCTATGTATATATAAAGTACATTTTTTGGACCACTTGGCATCTAGATTACACTCCCCATTTCGCCCCAAGAGATGGCGCATGCGCAGCCGGCAAGGAAAGGGGCGTGCCGCCACGCGGAGGCTGACGTAGAGACTCAATATCGGCGCGCAAGAGTGATACGACTCTCACTATAGAGAGAAGAGACAGCGCAGACCCGCCACGTTCAGAACCAAAGATGTTGACCCATCCAGAAAACTTCAGTGTGAAGATGATCCCGGCAGGCAGCTCAGTCCACCCAGCGCCAACCTTACACCCGCAATTTCACGCCCCCGCAATAAGTCTCACACAGATCCTATAAAACAGCGAACTTTCTGCGCCTCCGCCGCGACCTCTGTTAATAATTGACAGTTACTCTGGGCGAAAGTACTTCCGCATTTAATCCATTAGATTTCTGTAAAAACATGAAACACAAATAAAAACCTCCTGCTACTCCTGAGGAGGTTTAAGATCTTCCAGGTTCCCGTTCAGTTGTCACACCTGAATACAGGAAGTCTACATCTCACCCTGACGCAGCTCGTCATTCGTTTCAATGTGACCCGTGCTGTCCGCCATATCATCACAATAGGACTGCACGGATACATTTATCCGAACCGGAGCGCACGCGCCTGTCAGAGAGGAAGCACGCGCCCCGAACCGCACCGCTGTGAGGAAGAAACACTTTGAGCTCGCGCCGCATCAGAAAGGTAACCTTCACCTCCATGGCGTCTCTGAACGTTTCTGTTGGGAGAAGTTTTATAGCCGCCGGTGTTTGGTTCCCAGTCTGTTTGTTTGCTAGCTTTAACGAACGTTAATCTCAGAGAAAACACGCCGACGAACCGAACCTGTTCAGAAAAGAAACTGCCTTTAAAGGAGAGGAAATGCGTCCTGAAAGAGCAGGACAATAACGTGGCTTGACTCATTTTAGGGTAATTAATCCGACTGGGTTCGGATTGTTGTCTCTTTTTGCTTTGAAGGAGGAAAGCGCCGCATATGTGGAGCGTAGCTCCAGGTGCCGCATGCGACAGCACGAAAATTAATCCCCTGCATTGCCAGAACCGGGTTTTCAGAAACAAAACCGAATCTATTCGCTGCGTTTATAATCCACAAATGAAGTTGCTTTCTGGCCCGGTTCTGTTGCCTACGTCACTGCTGGTGGCCGCATGAAGGTAAAGTTGTGGCGAGTCAGAATTATTGATATCAGCTGTTTTATTGACAGACTGTGAACATGGCGGAGGACATTAAGGCCAAACTCGAGCAATACCGCACCGCTCCCTTTGACGCCCGATTCCCGAACCAGAACCAGACAAGGAACTGCTGGTCCAACTATCTTGGTAAGGATACACCTCAAGGTCAAAGCACAGTGCCGTTGTCATTGGCCTATTTTACCTGAAAAAGGCACAATGCAGCACTAAAGTTGGTCTAATTTCTCCCAGGATGAATAAAATGTGTAAGATCTGCTGATGTCTCTGGTTTTAGATTACCACCGCTGTCAGAAAGCTCTGGATGCTAAAGGAATAGACACCACCCCCTGTGAGTGGTACCGGAGGGTCTACAAGTCCCTCTGCCCCATGGCTTGGGTAAATACTTTCAATACTGTCACTGCTTTTTTTAACACAAACATTTTATATTCATGTTCTAATGGAAGACTGATACCTAAGAACCTAAAGGAACGCAGTACAGTTGAAGATCCACTGGCCTGCATGTTGCAGACATGTCCCAGCTCCAGCACACCTGGTTTAATTACCTAGAAGCATCCAGGTGTGGTGAATAGTATCAAAGTATACTTAGGATTCAGAAAGTTGCAGTTTAAAACCACTTAAGTTTTCTGTCATAGCTTCTCCATGGTTAAAGTTCTGAGATGCTGGAGAAAATACTGGTATTTTCCCTGACTATGAATCATCTCTACTTGTTGCTGCACACTGCTGGTCAGCTGGCTGATTCATACATGAGGACCTCATACCAGCCTATTCCTGGTGTGAAGCAGGAAACTGGAGTAAATATCTCAGTGGAAGAAAAACCTGTTTCCTCAGGTCACAATAAAAGCCAAGCTGCTGAACAGGTGTTTGCTTCTGTCGGCAAGGAAATCATCAATATGAAAACAAAACATGCCATAAACATCTTATACTTTCACATTCTTCTCCTCTGAACTTTGACCCTTTAGGTGGAGAAATGGGACGGGCAGAGAGAAGATGGGACCTTTCCAGGAAAGATCTGAGGCTGTTTGCCTGCAAAGAAGTAATGTTGTCAGCAGCTAAATGTTTGTAAAAGCGATGCCTTGTCGTTGCTTTTTCACCACTAACTCTCCGTCCGACGGCGGGAAATGAAAATGGTCATTCCTTACAAAAAACCATTAAATGTTCTGCAAAATCTGCATTAAAATGTCTCAGGATATGTTCATGGAGTTCCAGTGTCTGTTGTGTATTTCCCATTTTCTCAAGGAACGCTCTTCCTTCCCCCCTTAATAACAAGTACACTCTGTCTGCTTGGTCTAACCAGAGGTTCTGGAGCCAGAAGTGGTTCTTTGGACTTTTTACAACGGCTCTTAATGACTGTGGCTAAAAATGATACAAGAACCAACTAATTGTTTTAAACATAGTTATATTTCAAATGCAGGTTTTGGAAGTTTCTCAGTTTTTTTCGTGGATTAATTGCATTGAATTTCCACGTTTTTTTAGATCTGTTTTTCTTCACCAGGTTGGAAACTTTGTTTTTCTGTTTAAAACATTTTCCTCAAATATCAAAATCCCATAGAAGAAAATGTATCCATCCTGTTTTGTTTTATATTAACAGCAGATATTCATCAGGAGTTCTTAACGAGTTTTATTTAATTGGACTGAAGGTGAAAATGGCTCTTTGGATGACGTCGCCTGTATTTTATTTTAAAACTGCATTAAACCATATAACTCATAAGCAAAGATTCATTATTTTAAAATTTTAATAAACCTACACCGAATACACAAAGATTAAAAAAATAAATATTAAAAAAAACTAAAAGTCAAATGTACAACAATGCCCATAACCCAGTGGATATACAGAGGAAAGATGACTGTTGATGGTGGACATTTAAAAATGACATAAAAGTGCATTTCATGTACAATCAATCACCTGCAGAAGGAAGGAATGATTCTTCCTGTCAGATCTTCCCACTGACTTTAATCTGGATTCTCTCTAAGCCACACAGGGTCAAAGGGATTCATACCCCTATGCTAATATTTGGATGAATGCATCTTAAAAAGCTGCTGGGAAACCAGGAAGCTTCTGGTATGATTCTGTCTGGATATTGGACCCATCAGAACTGGCTGTTTTAACTGAAGTAGGTTGGCTTACTCTCACACTCCTGGCTTTTCAGAACAGTCCAGAAATGTCCTCTAGAATTTAGGTTTGGTGTCATGCCAGATGCCCAATGTTCATTTCAGATCCAATTTGGATGTTTTTTCTTTGAGTGAACAAGTACCACTGGCACTGACCCTCAGAATGATGCTACCACTACCATGCTTGACAGTTGGTACAGTGTTCTGAAGTTTGAAAGCCTCGCTCTGACTCATCCAGATATATGTTGTGTCATTATGGTCAAATAGATCAAACTTTGTCGTTATCTCCAGAAACATCTGGCTAGTCCAGATGGCAGCAGCAGGTTTCAGTCGAGCTTGAAGGGGTTCATTTTTCTTGGTTTTCTTTCCTCTGAGGATGTCAGTTTGGGTCCGATGGTTGAAACTTCTCATTGAGGCAGAACAGCTCAGTATTTTTCATGGTTGACCATAAAACATTTGAAATGAGCCAGCTTCACATTTCAGACGCTTCTCTCTTAGTCCCTTCTGAAACTAGGCTGATGTTCCACCACCTTCCAGTTAATCAGAAGACTTGAGCCTAGGTGGTTCCTGGTCACTGTATCTAGATTACTTATCTCCAACAGGACAATGATCCCAAACAAACACACAGCAGCAGGACAACATTATGCTTCTGGAAGGAGCCAGATATCAACCACTAAATATGCTTTAAAGTCACGAGACCGACATGTTTAAAGGAGTTCCACCATTTCAGATGAGAAGAGTCCTCAAATATTCAACCAGGATTAAGCCAGAAGGTTGTTGGTGTGTGTGGGAGGTGTATGTATATATTTCCTCGTGCAACTAATTCCTTTTTTAAGATCAGCTTAAGTTGTGTTTTAGTCTCAGTCCAGCTGAAGATGACATTTCTGCCTATGATGAGTATGCAGTATGTAAACTTCTGACACTGTATCCAGCAGGGCTCCATGAGGCAGTTAAAGCTCCTCCAATCACGTTTCAGGATGATTCTGGCATGCAGCAGGTTAATGACAGAGATAAAACTATCTGGCAGGTGTTCTAGTGATGGTGAAGCCATATTTATTATGCTTTTAACAACGTACTTTTCAATCTGAGGTAAGTCGATAGTATTTGCATATAAGGTTAGTTATTGTTTAGAGAAAAATAACAGAAAAATGCTTAAGCTGCACAAAATCCACATATAGCTACTGTTGGAAAGGCTACTTGTAATCAAGCTTTGTTGCTAAACGGAAAAAACTGCACTTTGCATAATTTCAGCTTTATTTTTTTAAAATGTTTAAATTTAGAAGGTTTTAAATGGTTATATAAGCCACTGTTATAAATCTTATAAAGGTTAAAACCTTTCTGGAACCATTTTCTGCCCATGCTGTTTAGAAACTAGTGTCTGCATAGCATTATAAGTGGTTGGTGCACTGATGTTCTCATATCCATCGGTCTATCAGCTAATCATTTGGCTCATCAGTAGATAAAGTGTATAAACGCAGGAACGCCCATCCTGATGTAGGTGCAGTCATGTGGCATTTACCGTAGTCTGGTTTATTTACGTCAGGATAAGCAGCACAAGTCCAGAGTAGCAGCTGCAGATGTTTAGTAGGCACGTTATTTCTGATATCAGGCTGACAGAAACGCAGCTTCACAGACGTCTCCTGTAGGAGGGACAACGTGTGGTTACATATGTCTGTCATGCTTCTGAGGGTGTGTGTTTGCACAGAGAAACACGGAGAAGAAATCCAACCATAAAGTGGAATTCAGTGTGGATAAATCCAACATCGGAGCTTCATCCCCTTTTCAGCTTTTCGAAAGTTGCTCACCAGACTTTGGAGGAACGTGGCCATCTTCAAGTCCTCTGCTTGCTGGGTAAACTAAATAAATAAATCCATGTTTCTTGTCAGTATCTCCTCTTTCCATGTTTGCCACCATCAGTCATGCAGGTTTTTGGACGAAGAGCTAAAAGGAAGAAGAACAAAGAGGCATCAGAATGAAATGAGTTTATGGGACAAATCTTGTAAAACTATTAATCGGTGAGTTTTTCTGAATCACCTGGATCTGCTGTCTGCTTCTTCTTGTTGTGATGAACTATCTGATTCTCATTGGTCATCTTCACATCCTGGTCCTCCACATGGTTGCTGCAACACAGCCACACATTTATTTAGTAGTGATTTAAACAGCCTTAAAGGATCAATGAGGCGGCGAATAGTAGGAGAGGTGAGACAGAAATCACCCGTCTAACACCAGGTAAGGAAGGAGTGGGGTGGACACTGCAGGAATCTTCAGTACACGGACTGACCACTGGGGGGTGCTGACACAAAGTGTTCGGCGCTTTAATACTTACTGTTTGTTGTTTCTGCCGCTTCGGGGGCTGAAGTGGAGAAGAATCATTTAAACAACTGAGTTATTAATAGTTTTTATAATTATTAATTATTTGACTGTCAGTGATTTATCTAAAGCTCCTTTCTTGGAGTGGAATGGAGGATTTGTGCTGAAAATCTAACTTAGGACTGTTACTAAGACATTCCCAGGGTGCACCCTGCCTGCCTCTTGCCCCACCAGATGATGGATGGATGGACTGAGACAAGTCTGAGTGATAAAACGGTATCTCCAGCACAGTGGATGACTGAACGTAAACATAAACTAGATGAACATTAATAAACCTTCAGTAACAGTTAGACTGCACCAAATGGATCATGATAGAAAACAGCAGGTTCTGTTCAACCAGCGCTTCTTTAATGCATTGATTATTATTTGTCAAGGCTGGGATGGAGCTGAAGGCATGAAAACCTGCAGGATCTGGTCCATCACAGAGGGGCTGGGTGGCAGGATTCAGGTAAATAGTTTATAATTTATAGTTTAAACTATAAAAAATAAATAAAGGGACGTGTCAAACATTTCTTTATCATACACATGTTGACGATGTTGTGTCGAATCTGAGCCACAATAATGATAGATGATGTATTTGCTTGAAGACGTCCATCCCTGATAGACTAAAAACTTTAATCACTCCTAAAAACAACATCAGACACTTCCTGTAACCATCAACCTGCTTCGGCATGTCTCTAGCTTTGTTTGACCAATCTCCTTGAAGTTTTTGGTGGACCTTTTTCGTTTTGTTGGTTTCCTGATCCCCAACTTTTAAACACAGTCCAGATATTTACAGTGGGGTTGAGATCAGAACACTAAAGTGCTTCAAAGTTTCAACCATTTAAGCCAAACTGACACCCCCAGATTAAAGGAATATTAAAGAAGAACCCAGGAACCACCAAGGCCCAGGCCCATCATAGACTGGAAGATGCTGAGTGTGGCTGTTCACAGTGGAGTTTAACGTCGACTGAGAAGGTGCCAACCAACAAATATTGACACCTTCCAGCTCGACCAGCCAGATGTTTTCTGGAGGAATCTTTGAGCAATTTGACTTTAAAAACAAGGAGTCTAGAAGATGCTTTCAAAGCAAAGAACACTGTGCACACTGTCAAGCATGGTGGAGGCAGCATCATCCTGCGGGGCTGCTGGTTCACAAAAGAAAGCCTATTGCTATATTAGTGGGGGGTGTATGTAAATATTTGAGCTTGTACGTGTAATTTTGACCCGTGGTTTTAAAAGTTATTGAAGTTGTTTGTTGGGATCTGGGGTTGACCTCCATGTTGAAGCAGCTGAGCTACCTGATGACGGTGCTCCTCTCACGGTGCGTGATGTAAACATCATCTGTGAACAGGACGGTGTGGTACGGTACCACCGGGTCACAGGTCGGCAGAATGCCTCGCGCAGTGTGGCTCACACAGTCCAAGATGCCGTTATAAACCAGGAGGTCGTCCACCAGCAGCTGCACACACACACACACAGCTTTAGGTCTACGTGTAAAACACCAAATAAAACCCAACAGAACATTAAAAACTTCTGACCCCGAACTCTTTCACTCCTCTCTGAGGAGTCTTTGAGTAGTTCCACAGCTTGATCATGGACACGGTCACCGGCTGATCGAAGATGACGTACACTCGGTTCACCTAAGTGGAAAATGACAGATCCATTCTCAGCCTAACTGCTTCCTGGGTCCAAATAAGTTTACTCAACAAAGCACTCCCTCACCGTTCCTGGTAGAACCGGGGCCAGCCACGTGTGTCTACCATCGTGTGTGTTGTTAACGCCGTCTATTAACTTATCGGGAGTCCGAACATCACCGCTCACGTTGTCCAAGATGTTCACGCTGTCTGGAAAAGCTGCGATGTCTGATGATCACACCATGTTAGGGATCAATGAGATCCAGATGGAGCCAAACTGATCTCTTTACCAACTGTTACTAAACTATCACCAACTTTTTTATTTAATATCATTTCTGTTACAAAAGAAAACCAAACTGGACTGGACCGAGTGGTATCGGAGTAAATCCCACGGCATGCCACACTTTTCAGAATTGTTTTGTGTAGCTAAATTAAGCTCTCCTTTTTGTTGGTCTGTCCATTCAGGTGGTTGGACAACATCAGTGGAAAGGATACTGTTGTCAGTGAGATGGATCTTCTGGTGGTTCTGGTTGTAAAACTCCAGGCCGTTCAGACCAATGTAGTACGGGTCTCCCCAGGTTGTCAACAGCTGCAGCTGAAAAATGACTGGCAGATGAAGGTCAAAGAAGATGCAACACAATGTTGTACGACTGGTACCAGAACCTGGTAAAGCAGCAGGAAGAAGCCTTTGAATACATATGAACAGTACTGAGCTGTAGTGAACGTTGCTGAAGATCCACAGATAAAGTCACACATCTGCTTCAGTAATAATCCAATCATTCAATGTTTCCACCTGGTGGAAGTTCTGCTGGTTCTACGTCTACATTGGTGCACAATTAAACACGCAGACACGTCATCAGCTGTTGGTACTGACTGAATGGTTTCATTGCACTTACTGAGTGCTGATCCCTTTAAAGTCTAGTGGGTCCAATTACAGTAAGAGCCTCGCTGCTTCCAGATAGTTTCCTTTTAGCAACCAGAGATCTTCACAGGAGAAGATTCAACAACTATCTTAGGTTTTTGATTTTTTAATCAATATAAACATCAATTACAGAACATTTTAGAACCTGCTTTAAACTATTTATCTGACTGGCAATTTTTTATCTTCTGCTTTTTAGGTTCACTGTTAATCTGAGCCAAATAGGCTTTACCATCTGTTCTCCATCTGACATCCAGCTCAGAACCGGAAGGACCTGAGTCCAACACAGAGCAAACGTCTCAACATCCACACACCAGGTATCCAGGTATGGATAAGCATAGAAAAATGTGTCTGTTTCCACTTTATAAAAGACTATCTGGATTTTTTTTAATTTTATGTCTGATTTTCCTTGAATTGAACATTTTGGTTTTTGAGTAACTTCCTAGAAAAAAAAAATCATCCAAATTTCATTGCTAGAGAAAAAAAACTAAAAATAAAAATGGGAAAAAAATGAAAAAATAAGAAAAAAAAGGGAAAAATTTCACTGCTATATCTGGGTTTGGAACTAATTTATATTGTGGTTTTAGAATTGGTGGTTCTTAAAATGAGTCTGGGGCAAACAAAGCACTGAAACCGCCAGAATAAAGTTTTCACACCCCACATACAGCCGATTTAGTTCACTCCTGGTTTGTAAAGTTGAAGTGTTGATAGATTTTAAAATCCAGCGGGTCTAAAGACCAAATGACCAGTTAAAACGCTGCACACCCAAGTGCTCCCAGTTCTCACTACAACACTCTGCGGTGTGGAAGTTGTCACTGAATGAAGGAGGCTCAAAGTGAACAATTTTCAGTATCAGTGAGGTGTTTAAATGAAGCCAGAGGAAGCAGACATGTAAGAAGCTAATTAAAAAGTAAACTGTGTGTGAGAGAGAGAAAAACCTTTCAAGGAGATACCAGGAAGACTGAATGAAATAACGCAAAGTTGATCTGTTTTACAGAGTTTTCCCCTCTGTGTCATGAAACATGCTGTATTTGGGAATGATGGCTGGAAATCTCAGTGATAAGGTAGGGATCTACGTTTTCTATGGAACACGCCCTGAACCTCTTGCTTTCGTAGCGCTAGCCACACAAACCGAATAACTAACAGAAGACGCTAAAGACAGTTTAAAATGTGAAGTTGGTTCTCATTTAATCTGTTTTAAAATGTGAGTAAAATCCTGTTGTACTGCATCCTGACATCACCTCTGCTGCTGATATTAATAACGACCGCTCATTGGGACTGTTTTCTCAGGTCTTATACATCAGCAGGTCAGAGCTTGTTGTTGGTCCAAGTGAAAGTTGTTTGTGATGGAAATAACTGCATGCTGTCTGAACAAAAATAGACCTGAAGGATACACCCACAAGGCATGATGGGAGCTTCGTAGTCCATGCTGGCCTGCTCTTGCCTCTTAGAACGTCCTCTAAAAATGAACAAAAACTGGAAATTAGCAGAAGACATGTTTGTCTTTCTCACATGAACGAGGAGGAATTGTAATTGGGCTTAGAACCTCTGGGAGTTTTCGTTGCTCCAGTTATCAGTGGGAGGTTGCAGGTAGTCCACAAAGAGGATCTCCTGGGCAAAGTCAAAGTGACAGTTGCCAGGTCCTTTCCGGACCAGGAAGCCCTCCATCGGGGAGATGGCAACATCATCCAGGTACAAATGAAGAACTTTCAGCTAAAGCAAATCATTGGAAACATTGTTTTATTTATCAGAGAGGAAACTGATGACGTTTAAAGGCTCCTGGTGTCTAGAAGTTCAGGTCTAGTATAAAAAGCATCTCACCCCTCTGTAGGAGTCCTCAGGCGACTTGTTGTAGTTCCAGACACGGAGACCAGCGATGGTTTGGACCTTGCTGAAGGTAACGTTCAAAACGTGTGGTTCTCCATAGGAGAAAGGTATGAGCCACATGTGGCAGTCATCTGTGGTGATGTTCTGGCCATCGATGAGCCTGGACAACGAAGATACAGAATGAAGACTGGACCCAAGCAGAACTGATCTGACCCTCTGACTCTAGGTTCTGATTGCGATATTATTGGACTCACAGTTACAGTTCCTGGCAGACTTACTTATCAAGCGTGCGTGAGTCATGTCCGTACTCCGGCAGGTCATTGAGGTCTCTTGGTGATGCCGCCATCATAGTGAGGTCCAGAGGTAAGCTCTCACCATCCTTCCCCACCACCTCCAGGCCCGTCAGGCCCATATAATGGGAGTCACCCCAAGTCATCATCATCTCCAGTCTAAGGCCTGGATTAACAGGAGGAAAAACATCACATCAGCATGAATGCAGCGTTAGTTTTTAGGCACCGGACTTTCTGTCAGTATCAGAGTACAGGAGGCAGAAAACAAACGCCACTCTTTTCAGATGTTATTCATAAAACATTATTTTAGACCATGTCTACTTTTATTCAAAACTATGTAATTGTTGTGTTCTTCTGTCACATGATGTTACAATAAAATGCATTAAAGTTGGTGACATAATAATGAGAAAATGTGAAAAAGAAGCAGGATTTGATCAGACTCACACTTTCCAGTGTAGATGCCAGGAATATGCTGCATATTTTCCTCTGACTGGTTTCCAGTAGTGTTGAGCTGAAGCTTCAACTAATAAAACATACAAACACTTTAATTAAAACAAGTTAATTATAAAGAAAAAAAATCATCTGTACCTTTACTGATGAAATTTGGACTTACAGTGAGGTCTTCCTCTCTGAACCCAGCCTGTGTGAAAGGTCTTTCTTCACCCTCTCCATCAGCGGTGCGTGGTCTCTGCAGCTCTTCTTCATACACTAACCTCTCAGGACCTTCGTCTTCACCGAGGAACGTCTCATCGTACCGAGACATGGCCTCCAGGATATCGTCATCAGTGGTGAACAGGATCGTGTCACCGAACTGGTCTAATCCTGAAACAACAACCGCGTGAGGAGGAAACTGACACATTTCTAAGGAAGCAAGGAAGGAAGGAAGACCGTGTAGGAACCCAGAAAGTGGAGGAGAAGAGGATAACGTTGTGATTTTGCTCTGTCACATACCTCCAGATAGAGTTCCAGACGCTTTGGCAATTTCTCCCCTGAAGATACACCTTCCATCCAGGAGCATCTCCACCTCTTTCACACCACGGAATGAGTGGATGCGCGACTTGTTGTAGTTCCACACTCGGATCATGGCGATTTGATGGGAAGCCGCAAAGTTCAGGAAGATAGTATGGCTCCGACCGGGGGTGAACGGCGCCAGCCACAGATGCATGTCGTCCTGAGTGCGATTGATGCCGTCAATCAGGTTGGTGACCACACGCGGATCTTTGCCATATGCCGGGAGAATGTTGATGTCTGGAGGGTCAGCTCGGATATGGACCGGCTGCACAGGTTCTCCGCTGGAGCTGAACACCTCCAGGCCGTTGAGACCCACGTAGTGGCGGTCTCCCCATGTGGACAGAATGTTTATAACCAGTCTTTGGCCCTGCGGCAGTACCGGGATCTCAAACTCATCCTCTCGCTCCAAAGAAGGATCATCATCTGGGCCTTCACTCAGCAGCCCCTGAGTGTTTAAAGAGGACAGAGGGGTTCTGGGAGTTGTGGAGGGGTTTACTGGAAGTATAGGGGGGCTGCGACCCTGGCGCTGAAGAAACTCATCAAATATGTCCCCTTCGAAACCCATGTTGGAGATGCGTCCGCGCTGACATTGATTGAACTTCGTTAGCGAGTCCCAGGACTCCATGAGAGTGTCATCCTGCTGGCTGTGGATCTGGACTCGAGAGCTGCTGTGGATCCTGGTACCGCAGACCAAAGACAGCGGCTCGTCTGCAGACGATACAAAGAGTAGAGTCTAAGGTGTAAATAAACGTGTTAAAACTATCCTGTCGTGTATCACCGAACTTGTTAACAGGCCCTCCTCGTTAACAGATCTTAGCAGGTGGACATACACTAAAATAACCACGAGCTCAAATGCATGATGGGTGCAGGCATCAAGGTAAACGTTAGGGTTTCAAAATGTTCAAATTTTCCATCGCGCTGCTCCCATGGTTTGAAGTTATTTTACTGGGATGCAAGAGAAAGTGTTGGGAGCGAACCATGCCCCCTAAACCATAGGTGGCTGTGCACTGCTGGTCAGCTGGCTTGTGTGGAAACAAAAAAATAAAAGCACCAGCTATCACTTTTATTAAGATAACAAAAGTTTGTGCAACTTGTGCTGCTTTAATATTGTAATATTGATTATTAATATTCTGCACAATACAAACTTGAAATCTGGGTCTTAATTTAGTGGGAGTTTATTTTAGATTTGTGCTTTAAGTCTGTGCATCAAATTCAAAATAAGATATAACTTCAGTGGGTAACATGACTGTAATGTTATTTTAGCAAAAGTAGGAATAATCTTTGCTTTTATTTAGCATTTTTTGTAAATAATGTGAAAAAGTGGTATTTCTACAGGTTATAATAACCTCATACTGACCCCTGCCTACATCCAAGTACAGAGGTCAGCAGGTGGCTACAAGTAAATATCTTCTCACCTGAAGACACCTGAACCAGCCCGTATCTACAGTCAGAGGCATATCTACAAAGGTTAAAACAACTGGAACCCTGATCATGAAGGAGTGGACCAGGACCCAGATGGATCATGAAGATGGATGGAAAGGGAGGTAAAAATAAATCAATCTCCAGAGGTCACTGTTAGAAAACTGTGAGCAGCCTTTGGGTAATAAGACAACAGGAAAAACCCCTTCCTACCAGGAGCTCTGTGGTGTTGCTCCTCCGTCTGCCTGGAGGTCACCGAGACGTTTCTGAACGAGCTCCTGCGTCCACTGATGGGCCTGTCTATCTTTGGTTCCCCCAGTTCCTCCAGCAGGTCACAGCTCAGGTCCAAAGAGTTGGCCTTCCACTGACCCCCGTTCATTGCCCTTTCAGCCCCTCTGCACACCCGGCCAGGGTTACAGGGCAGCTCTGGGAGCATGGAGGAGGAGGAGGAGGAGGCAGCAGGTGATGGCTTGGTTTCGGTCGAGAGCTGAGGTACCAGCCATCGGGGCCTGTCTCTGCTCGCCTCACAGCCCTCTGGGGCCCCTCTGTTCAGGGGCTGCAGCCACTGGGGGGCAACTCGGGAGGAGGATGGCTGGGTGGTGACTGTTTGCTCCATGGGTGCTGGCTGCTCCACCTGCTCTCTGGGGGAGGGGAACTCCGCTGAGGTCGACAGGTCAAAGGAGCTTCTCTGTGAAGAGGGACGACGAGCTGAAGAAGTGATGGGTGGGAGTGGCATGTGTGGTTTCTCCTGCATGTCCAACATGGTCTTGTCTATTGGGTCAGACAAAACCTTAGAAGCGTGGTGTCGCTGAGTGCTGCTGCCCTCCCCACTCTTCCTGTCCTCATGGAGATGGGGGCTCACACCTTGGAGATTGTGCCCTGAAGACCCATGGCAGGAGAAGGAGGAGTCTGAGACACAGAAACCCTTCAGATCGATGGTGGAGCTGTAGTCAAAGACTTGGTTGCCGCAGCCTTTCTCCAGCTCCCCTTCAAACACCAAGGTGCTGTTCAGATACAGCTTCATATGCCGTGCACCGATGTCAAGGTCCTGCAAAACAAAGATTTATTTTTCAGAAACATCTAACAGTTTCATGCTGAAAACAGTCAAAATATTCATACCTCAAACTGTTTCGCAGTTTTTCAAACTTCAATGTATTTTATTGTGATTTTATGAAATAGAAAAATGACTGAAATGCAGGGAAGATTTCTTACAACTAAGCATCTGCATTCAATCCATTCTAATCTATTACCCCTAAATACACATGGGCTGGCATATTCATGTGTTAGAACAGCCTAGTCAAAGTCCAACTGAGAATCTGAGGCATGACTTGAACAATGATCCATCCAACCTGACTGAGTTTGAACTACTTTGAAAAGAAAAATGGACCGAAATCTCCAGATGGGCAAAACTGGTAGAGACCTGCCCCAAAATGCTCAGGTTCTACAAAGTACTGACCTGAGTGGTGTTGCGGTGGTTAAACACAAGATGCACACCACAAATCTGACAAGCAAGCCACACTTTTCAGATTTCTGTCTCATTTTCCTTTTTCGTCACACTTCTGCACTACTTCAAGCTGGTCCATCAAATAAAATAGTTAAAACTTTTGGTTGTAACATGAAAAATGTTCCAGGTGTGTAATGAACAGGTGTGAATATTTCTGCCTACACTACGGTGCACACTGGAGCTAACTCTCAGACCTGTTTGGGTTTTAATCTTGGCAGAACCGACCAGGTAGACAGCACCAGCATAGAAATGCAGAAATCACAGTTCTAACCCAAGCCTCACAGATCAGCAGTAATTGGTGCCGCCACCAACCGCCAGTCCATTCAGATCTGCTCGATCCAGTCAGCACAGAAACCCAGTTCTATCTCAAATATCTTACCTTACATCGTTGTTCTGGATGGGTCCAAGAAGCGCCATAAACACAAGGCTTTTTAACCGTTCTATGAACAGCAGCGACTCTGACAAGCAGAACCTCACACTACACTAATCCTCTGAGGCTAATCTCCCGGTGCTCCAAATTCAGACTGACTGACAGGCAGGTTAACCAACCACCGTCAGGAGAGACTCAACCACAGCAAAACAGCAACCCCCACTAGTTTAATGAAGACACACAAGCTGTAGGATCCATCTGCTAACAAGACACGTGTTAACAAATAATCTCTGACGGAGGGAAACCAAAGATGTGCCAAACAGACCGGTCCAGTGTTTGGATCACGCTGTAATTAAGTATTGTACCGTGAGGCTTCTGTTGTAGTTCCAGATTTTAATGGAAGATATTCCGAAGTCCAGAGAACGTTCCGTGTTTCTGACGATGAAGTAGAGCTGGATGGGAGGGTGGAAGGGGCAGGTCCACATGTGGCGCTCCTTAGTGGTCTGTTCAACCATGAAGAAGCAAAAAACGGATCATATTTTACAAAACAATCACATAAAGTCAAGAAATGCGTCAAAAGGCTTTCACTATCCTGTCTGGCATTAAAACATCTGTTAATTTCTGAAATATTAATAGTAATAATATTAATTATAGAATCTTACAGTTAATCAAAGCAACTAGTAACTCGAGCTAAAACTACATTAAACTACCTAAATAAATGTAATCTTTTAACTTTTGCTTATATTACAAGCAAATAAACATCCTCGCACCAAACATCTGAACATTTTCTGAAGATCAAAGCAGGTTTAAGGCGCCGAGGCGGCACCAACCCACCTTCACCTTCCCGTTGACAAGCGCTCCCAGGTTCCCCGGGAAGTCTGCGTTCCTGATGTCTATGTCATGCGGTGACACGAACAGCTTCTTGTTTCTGAGGCAGAAGAACTGCAACTCTGTGAGCCCAACCTGCAGAGCGTTCCCCCAGTTGGACAGGATCTCTATGGTAACGTACAACGCAGGTGTGACCTCTGCTGACGACTGCCTTCGCTGCAACGACAACACAGAGACCCGGTAAAATCGGGCCAGATCTGTTCTGTACTGACAGCATGTGTTGCTGACTCACCGGCTGCTTGCTGTAGTCTGTTTTCACACCCAGAGGAACGTCGTGGCCGGGTTCTACTTCCAGCTGCTCCAGGGTTCTCAGCAGTTTCTGCTGTTGCCTAAACAAAATGACGACACAGTCAGCTGCTCTGCTGTGGGTGGTCTGTGATCTTCATACTGGAGCTGAGTAGATCGGCTCAGACTGAACTGGGTAATAATGAGATCTATAGGAAGGTAACGAGGTCAACAGGTCTCCTTTCCTTTCCTGCAGACTATATCAACATGTCTGAATGTAACAGTATGTAATATACCTGGGCCCCATCAGGGTTATTCTCTGCATGGCCAGACTGACGTTCTCATCCTTGACATGTGAGTGGTGGTGCTTTAGACCGTTGCTCTTCTGGTGTCCCTGGACCTGAATGAGAAGAGACCAGATGATCCGGTGGATGCCATATCAGGGAAAATCGAAATAAATACACAGAGTTCCTACAAATCCGGTCAATACTCCCAACTTTTCCTAATTCCTAGAGTTTGCTGTCCGTTAAAAGCAGAAAAATGAGAGAGCTCACAGACGTTTGAAAGTTCTCCAGTGGATGGATGGATGAGGGGACGGATGCAGCTTAGGGAATGGGTTAGTTAATTAAGGGTGGAAGTAAAAGTTTTTCCGAAGCTGAGGAACCCTGATCAGACGAAGCACAGAATGAGCACACTCGGATCGACAGACAGCAAATGAAAGGAACCGGTACTGTTCTGTAAAGCGGCGCTAAGAGCAACACATCAAAATATACGCCCCAATTATTTCGTATTGAACAACCCTCACTGAAGGGTCTGGTCTGGAGCCGACGCCCAACGATGCTTCTACACCAGCTCTACTCCAGTTAAGTCCAGTTAACTGTTCTGTCTCGGTTCACTTCAGAACAACACATCCAATGTGTACGAAGTGTCAGAAGAGGGAAGAAGGTTATTCTGACCGTGCTGTGACTGAAGATCTCGGCTCTCTCCACAGGGGTGTTTTCTCTCTGCATGGCTTCCTGGACGCTGAAGAAAACCTCTTCTGAGTCTCGTTCTTCAGCTGAAGTCCTCCTGGCTGCTGACACGGGCCTCTCCAAGCGACTCCTTGGCTCTAAAAAAAAACACAAACAAACAAGGTTCAAAGCAAAATGTACAGATTTATCACCTCCACCTTATTTAATGTGCCTGTTTGAGGAATTAAAGCCAATCAAATTTTACTCTTTAAATGTTGCAACACTTACTCTGATCATCCCAGCTGTCCTTTGAAGGTGGCCCATCTAATGTTCTGCTCTTCACCAGCACAGGCTTGGTGGGCAGGAAGGACTCTGTGCTTTCTCTCCGCTTCGCAGACAGGGAGCGTTCAATTTTACGACCTGAATAAAAAGGTAGAAGAACAATTTTAGAATCAAAACAGACACGTCCTTGATTTCATCTCAGGTGCCGCTGATGAAAGTAGAAAATAATAATTACTTGATGAACTGGTTTAATAAAAAGTGTACATACTTATCCTGGGCAGGAACGTCATTAGTTTCGGGATTTTTATGATCTGACCCATTCTTTCTTTAGGGCGAAATTGTGAGAAAATAAATATGGACCTGCTTATCAGTCTGTCCAGGGTCGTCATTGGGCCAGAGGTCACCAGTCCATCACAGAACAACACACTACCATGTTCACACACACTCATATCTAAGGGCAATTTAGAGACCAGTTAACCTAACAGTCATGGTTTTAGACTGTGGGAGGAAGCCAGAGTACCCAGAGAGGATCTATGCATGCGCCCAGGACCTAGCTGCAAGGCAGGTGCTACCAACTGCACCACCGTGTAGCCCATAAATATACATAGACGCTCAAATATATACATACACCTCCACTAGTATTTTGAGAAAAGTCTCATAGCAAGTCGCAGCTCGACCACACATGATTTGTGCCATCAACCAATTCCCAGTTTGATACTTGCATAACTGACTGGACGACTGACTGATGTTCTGATCAGATATGGTATATCACAACTGTTTGGATCTGGTTCAGACCCAGCTTTTAAGCTTGGTGTATTCCAGGGGTGCCAAAGTCCAGTCCTGGAGAGCTACTATACTACTCCAACACCTGAATCCATTGGCTGAATTCCCTCATTAGCATTCAGTCATTCAGTTTGGTAGAGGCCTGACGATGAGTCATTCATCTGATTCAGGAGAAGGGATGAATCTAGAAGATGCAGGATGGTAGCTCTGCAGGACTGGACTTGGGCAGCCCTGGTCTTTACAACAGGACTGAGGTCAGAGCCGTTCCAGAAGCTTAATGTTAGCCTCCTTCATGAAGGAACACCCAGCTGGATTTAGGTTTCAATGAGCCAGCTGTTAATTTGAGGTCAAGTTAAGGAATGTGGAGGTAATCCTCCTCCATCATTAATCCACCCACTCTATGCAACATACCAGTCCCACGGTAGCTCATGGTAGCGTTGAGCCTTGGTGGTTGTGGACATAATCTTCACTTTGCTTTTATCTGAGGCAGACAGTTTGGGCCAGATGGTTGAAACTGGGAGTTCCAACAGAACAATGATCCAAACACATCAACACTGGGTTAGCAGTGGATAAGTCAGGTCATTGTTGACCTCAAGCTAATTGGAAATTCATAGCCATGGATCCATGGCAGGAAACCTGATTCTCCCAAGAAGACTAGAAGGACGTCAAGCCAGAAGCTGGAGAAGCCAGAGTCCACAACGAAAACATGGACGTTCAGTGAACTTCTGATCAGAACAGTTTTCAGGTTCCTGCTCTCTGCTAGTGCAGAGGAAGCAGCAGAGAAGAAGAATAAATGTGCTTACCTTTGGGAGAGGGTCCAAAGTCCAGAACAATTAGGTTTGCTGGGTCAAGATGGCTGCTAGGCCCGCTTTTCCTCGAGTTAGTGGAGGACTTGGAGGAGGATAGAGGCAGCCCCAGTTCATCCAGGCTCTCCATGCTCTCCTCCCTCTCAATTTGCTCCTCTATCCACTCCTCGTCGGACTCCTCCCCCGCTGAGCCCCTGCTGCTCCGCCACATGCTGACCTCCAGACTACGACGCAAGACCTAGTTTACAGAAGGAGACGTTTGGGTCCCCATCAGTGCTCACAGTCGACTGGAAAACCTCTTTCAGATGCAAACATGCACACAAGTAGAGCTGCAGCTGATCTGTGTTAGCAGCCCTGAAATAAACAAGACGCCTGAACCAAATTTAGACAATTTACTAAAACTCCTACAGGCTAGAAAGGATGACATAAAAACAAGATTTTTCTGTTCACCTTCACTTCCTCCAGACTGAGGAGCACCTTCTCACTGTGCTCCTGGTTGGCTTGGCCTTCCTGGCTCTCAGGCCTGGAGCTGAAGGAGCGTGAAACCTTGGAGGTATCTCTCTGGCAGTGAGGGCTACATGGCGAGTGCAGACTGGAGCTCTGCATAGAACATGAGGGATGGAGAAAAGGGAAAATGGAGATAGAGATGCTAATTAGTACAGACAGTTGCATCTCAGGCACAGCCCCTCCTCTAAATAAAAACACCCACACAGGCTGTCAGAAGGAATCTTCAATCTACCTCCATGTCCACACTCTCGTAGGGCTGGAAATCGTCAGAGTAGAGTATTTCAGGTGAGAGTTTCAGACTCAGGCCATCCTCCGTCCGGATATTAACAGATTCCTGCGTACGCCGTAGCAGAAGAAACCATAAATATTTGAGCTTCATGTTTTTTTTCAGAGAAACCCAGCATCAGAGGCCTGTACCTGCACCCATTCTTTCCTGCGGACCCTTTCTGGGGCAGTCTGGCTCCTCTTCCTGCTGGTCAGAGATTCCAGATGATTTCGACTGTCCTCGGTTAGCTGGTGGGCGCATCTGCTGACATCTGCAGATGAGTCAGATAGGCAGAGGAACATTAGCAGAGAGAGGAGAGGAAACGCGAAATCACATACGCAGATGGTTCTCAGCACGGAAAGCAAGGACCAGAAAAAAAAGAAAGCTGGCAGCGACAACTGTCACTATGTTTTATTCACTGGGACTGGGCACAGAAGCACACCAGGCCAAATACAAGCTGAGGACCAGCAGCTATTAGCTGCTGGTCCATATGGTCCACAAATGACAGAAGATATGACAGCAGGATGACGGCAGCTTCTACTTCAGTCCAGCAATATTAGGGAGCAAGGAGCTGAAAGCAGAGTCAGCCTTTCCTGCTTCAGGTCAGTTAGGATTAACACGTCAGAATGAAAAGAGAGACCTTTAAGTTCATAAGTTTACATACACCAACGTTACAATACCTTTAACACATTTGGAAAGGACTGATGAGGATGTCATGGCTTTTAAAAGCATCTGACATCTGGATTAAATGGAGAACCACCTGGAGATGTGTGTAGCAACACCTCAAACCCTCTGGTTCCGTATGAGACTTCATGGAAAACTCTCAATAAATCAGCCAAGATATTAGGAAGAGAATTGTGGGCCTCCACTGGTCTGGTTAATACTTGGGTCCAATTTCCAGATACCTGAAGGTCCCACGATCATCTGTTCAAACAATTATATGCAAGTATAAACAGCATGGGGATGTCCAGCCATCATAACGTTTAGGAAGGAGACGGGTTCTGGTGTGAAATGTGTGAATCAACCCCACAACAAAAGCTAAAGACCTCGTGAAGATGCTGCTGAAGCTGGTAAGAGAACATCATTATCCACAGAGAAACAAGTCCTGTGCTGAAAGGCCACTCAGAGAAGAAGAAGCCATCACTCCAAAAGCCAGGTTACAGTTGGTAAATGCACTCAGGGACAAAGACCCTAAAATTTGGAGACATGTCCTGTGTTCTCATGAAACTAAAACTGCCGTTTTTACACTTTAAGACCATCGATACATTTGGGAGAAAACGGGTGAACCTTGCAAACATGAGAACAGCATCCCAACTATGATGTACAGGGGCGGCAGCATCATGATGTGGGGCTATTTTGCTGCAGGAGGAACTGCTGCACTTCACAGAATAGATGGCATCATGAAGGAAGAACGTTGTGTGGAAACAGCACAACAGCAGACCACCAAATCAGTTTTAACGTGGCTTCAGGAGTAGCCGTCACAAAGACCTGAACTCTGTCTATGCAGAGCTGAGAAGATGTGTGTGAGCCAGGTGGACTACGAACCTGACCCAGTTCCACCAAGGAACGGGCCAAAATTCTAACAAACTACTGTGAGAAGCTTGGGAATGAAACCCAGAACGTTTGACCCCAGTTACACAGTAAAAAATGTAATTCTACCAAATACTGAGAACATCTATGGAAACTTCTCAAAGTGAAGAAAGTTTAAAAAATCTCTCATTATTCTGGCGTTTCGCAAATAGAAATATTTTAGTAATTCTTTGTGTTTTATACAGTGTATGTAAATATTTTATCTTTTATTTATATCAAACACAAAAAGTTAAGTTATGGAGCAATATTTAATAGTGGCTGTACCTGCAGACCTCCAAGCAGGCTGGCTGCTGGAGACCTTGGAGTTCTTCTGACTGGATTCAGCATTGGCTCCATTAAAATAAATAGAAAATCCTTCTTCAAGCCGCTCCAATTCAATCTGCCTGGGATCTTTCACCCTGAGGCGCTTTAGGATTCTGATGAGCAAGAATAACACATGAATACTTCCTAAAATACCCTAAAACTGAAGTACTAATTTGATAATTGACTATTTAGGACTGGTGTAAATATCTATGTAAAAGAACCCAACATGGTCCTGCTAGAAAGCCTGGCAGAAGTATTCATACCCCTTGTTACTTTCCAAGTTTGTTCACTTCACAGCCACAAGCGTCCATGTTTTATGTAATAGAACAAGACAAAGTTAAAAATTAAAAAAATTATACATGGTTTTAAAACTTTTTTATTAATAAAAATCTGAAAAATATGGTGTGTGTTTGTTCTCAGCCTCCTTTACGCTGATACCCCAAAATGAAACCCAGAGTAACCAGTTGATTCCTGAAGCCACCTAATTATTCAACAGAGTCCAGCTGTGTGTGAGTCTAACTGCAGATGTTCTGTTTCTGGTCTCAGAGGTTCTTTAGAGAACATCAGAGAACAACCAGCATCATGAAGACCGAGGACCACAGCAGACAGGTCAGGGAGAACGTCCTGGAGAAGTTTAAAGCAGGGTTAGGCTCTACAAAGATATGCCAGGCATCAAGCTGTGCACCAAAGATTCAATTTGATGATTTAGATCAAAGCAGATTCAAGTGTTAGAATGGCCTAGTCAAAGTCCAAACAAAAACCTATTTGAAAACCATCTTTTCCTTTGACACAGTGTGGAAATGTTCTAGAGGTATGAATACTTTTACTAGATGCTGTATTTTTATGTGGACACATTCTCATTTTACTCTTAAATGTCTTGTTTCTAAAAGAAGAAAACCAGAACAATCAGGCACCACTAAGTCATGAAGTTCTGCATCTCCTCAGGGTAATCCAATCTGCCCTTCTGCAGCAACCTTCACTCAAACTTCACCTGTTTTTCTGCTGGAGGCCGATTAAATATTCATCCAGAGTTTCATCCACAGCAGAGGCGAGCTCCTCCTCTCGGCACGCTTTACTCTCCTTTAAGAACAGGTCGGTGAACAGTGACACGATGAAGAAAACAGTTCACCCTTATGCACCTCATTCTTCCACATGCATTCATTTTCATTAACTGTTCAAGCTTAGATTTAAGTAGCACAATATCTATGCCACTTGATCCTCCATGCTTTTAAAGGATTGTTGAAGTTCATTGAGTTTATTTTACAATGAACACAAAACACTAAAGACGTGCAGACTCAGGCTGAGATGCTAATATTTAACGATTAAAGGATGATGATTAAAGAAGGAAATAAGCTGACCTAACCTCTAACAGCACCACATCTTGAAGGTTTTTAGGCTCTCAAGAGGATCTGAACAGAAATGCAGTTTTCTTTGGCTTTGACTCAAGTATGTTAATGTGGCATTAATGTGCTCAATGCTTATAACAATGCAGAGATTACATCTCTGAATTCATTCACGCATGTCATAAAAGGAGCGTCATTAGTGTGCAGTGCCTTGCAAAAGTACCTTTTGTTATGTTACAACCAAACCCGAAGATATTCTGTTCAGATGCATTTATTAATGCATGTAAAGCAGAATTGTGAAGCTGAAGGAAAATGGTTCACGAATTCCAATGAAAATGAGTGTGGCAGGTAATTATATTCAGTACACAGCATACCTCTGACTGAGATTACAGCTGAAGTCTTTAGCACCTTGGTTCATACAGAGACTGAAACTTCTGCCTGTTCTTTGTGATAATTTTCAAGTCCAGCCTTGATTAGATCATTTTAACACAAAACTATGATTTAAACGTTCAAGTTGGTTCTCCTGCTGGAAGGTGAACCTCCACCCAGTCTCAGATCTTCTGCAGCCTCTAACAGCTTTTCTTCCCGGATTGTCCTGGATTTAGCTCCATCCATCTTCTCATCATCTCAGACCAGATTCTCTGTCCCTGCTGATAAAAAGCATCCCCACAGCATCATGCTGCCACCACCATGTTTCACTGTGGGAATAGTGCATTCAGGTTGAATCTGAGTTGTAATTGTCTGCCACAGGTAGGCCAGGAGGTTAAACTTTGACCTCATCTTATCTTCAGCCACATAGCAAACTTATCCTGAGGTTAAATTACACACAGGTGGTACAGGTGGACTCTTTTTACCAACACGGTGACTCCTTTCCAAATGTATTTTAGGGGTATGAGCATGAAGGAGGTTGAACACAAATGAATGTCACATTTTACTATTTTCCTTCTGCTTCACAATGATGTATTACTGTGTTAGTGGAATATATTAAACCTAATAAAATACACTGAAGTTTGTGCTTGTAACGTGTTGCAAGACACTGCAAATAACAGTTACCTAAAGCCCATGTTATAACACTAACAAATATCATGCAAATAAAAAAACCATAGCTCTTACTTAGTTTCTATAAGTCTACTAGGCTATAGCATCTGCAGATGTCAGGAGCAGAGAAGAGGTGAGGAAATTTGAAGAAAGAATAGAAAATACGAGTTAGTGTCTGAGCACAGAAATTCATAGTGAGACCGGAGATACAGCAGGTAAATAAAACATGCATTACTGCAGGGAATCATTGGTTGGATCATGGAGAGTGATAGATTTATGTAACGTTTATATTCACATCGTTAGCTAACACTTACCTGGTTATCCATTGTGTGCCGCAGCTGCTTGAGCTCTCAACACACTAGAACCCCGCATCTTAAATCATTGAGACATGTCTCTGTAATGAGGTCTGTGTCTGGTTCTCCCTGCAGGATAACATAAAAGAGACCCCAAGGTTA
This sequence comes from Crenichthys baileyi, assembly GCA_036173005.1. Classification (NCBI taxonomy): domain Eukaryota; kingdom Metazoa; phylum Chordata; class Actinopteri; order Cyprinodontiformes; family Goodeidae; genus Crenichthys; species Crenichthys baileyi. Next base: position 43,452 of record JAHHUM010002704.1, on the reverse strand, counting down.
ACCATGACAGGAAGCCTGTTTCTACTGGAAAGAAAGCCGTTTTATGTCATCCTGCGACCGATGCAATGACATCACAGCAGCTGCTTGGCTAGCATCAACATCTGTTCGGCCCAAACCCAACTGAACGCTTTCACAACGCGTTGTTTCCGTTGCCTAATCTGGTTTAGTTTAGTTACAGCAGGTTTTTCTAGCGGTTTTAATTTATTTAGCCGTTACACAATACACCGGACTGGTTTATCGTTAGCAAACAGCTAGCGCTGAAGCTAACCTGAAGAGTTAGCACGTAACTACTTTAGTTGTTAATAAAATCACACAAAATGGGCCCAGGTGTTTCCGTACACGCCTCAGTGTCCGCTCCGGTAAACGAAGTATTACTTACAGTTAAGTTAAGCTTTAATTTAAGCTTTAGCTTCAAAAAATACAGAGTTTTTATTTTTTCACGTCTCGTGTATTGGTCGGTTACTAGGAGAGCTTTCAACCAATGAGGAGAGCCGCTTCAGCGTTGGACACGCCCATCTATCCTCGCGGTTGGTATTTTTTTAAAGGGCGCGATCCAGCTGTAGTTATAGTCTATGATGGATGGATGAACAACATAATGATGGATGGATGGATGAACAACATAATGATGGATGGATGGATTGTATTTTGAACAAAATAATTGGATGGATTTGGTGGATCGGAACACATAATGATGGATGAAACGGATGAAAAAAATTGGGGATGGGGAGGGAATTTTTTAAATGATGGATGTGGAATGAAAACAAAAAAAAAGGAAATGGATGGAAAGGTGAAACAAAATAATGGAATGGGTTTGGCATGCAAAAATAAGGTTTGATGGATGGTTTTTGGAAAACCCCAAAAAAAATTTAAATTGATGGAATTGGGTTGGCCCCAAAATAATGATGGATGGAAAAATTTTTTTGGATGAACATATAATGATGGATTTATGGATGGATGGTAAACAACTAATAAAGGATTGGGGGGAGAAACAAAATTATGGGGTGGATGAAAAAAAACAAAAACCCAATGATGGAATGGATGGATGAACAAAAATTAATTGAATTGAATGGAGCCAAAAAAAAAATGATGGAGGTGGATGAAAAAATAATGATGGATGGATTAAAAAAAAAATTTAAGGGGGGATGGTTTTGGGGTTTTTTTGGGGGGAAAAACATAATGATGGATGGATGAACAAAAAAATTGGGATGGATGGAGGGAACAACATAGAGATGGATTGGATGAAAAAAAACATAATGATGGGGGAGGGTGAACAAAATAATGTGATGGATGGATGAAAAACCCAAATAATGGGGATGGATGGTTTTGAACAACATAATGGGGATGGATGGCAAACAAAATGATGGATGGGGGAAGGGGAATGAAACAACATAATGATGGATGGATGGATGTGGAAAAAACAAAATAAATGGATAGGAAAAACAAAATGATGGTTTGGGGGATGGGATGAACAACATAATGATGGAAAGGGGATTGATGGATGAACAAAAATAATGTGGAGGGGATGGATGAACAATAAAAATGATGGATGGATAGGAGGGATGAAAAACCATAATGAGGGGATGGGGGGATGAACAACATAATGATGGGGATGGATTGAAAAACATAATGATGGATGGATGGAAATGAACAACATAAGGGATGGATGGATGAACAACATAATGATGGATGGGGGATGGATAAAAAACATAATGATGGGGTGGATGGATGGATGAACAACATAATGATGGATGGATGAACAAAAATGGATGGATGGGGGAATGAATAACAACATAATGATGGAAAGGGATGGATGGATGAACAACAAAATTTGATGGATGGATGGAGAACAATTTTAATGATGGATGGATGGATGGATGAACAAAAAGGGATGGATGGATGAACAAACATAATGAATGGATGGATGGAAAACAATTATGGATGGATGAAAAACATAATGATGGGGAGGGGATGGGAACAACATAATGATGGATGGGATGGATAAAAACAAAAAAAAGAGGATTGTGGATGAAAAACATAATGGGATGGAAGGGGTGACAAACATAATGATGGATGGATGAACCAAAAATTAATGAGGGATGGATGGAAATAAACAACATAATGATGGATGGAAATGAACCCCAACAAAATGAGTTGGATTGGATGTTTAAGAAAAAACATAAGGGATGGGTTTGGATGAAAAACATAATGATTGGATGGATGAACAAAAATAATGATGGATGGATGGATGAACAAAAATAATGATGGATGGAAAACAAACATAATGATGGATGGATGGAGGGAAAAAAAACAAAAGATGGATGGATGGTGGATAAAATGGATGAACAAATAATGATGGATGGGATGGAAAACAAAATAATGAGGGATGAACAAAATAATGGGGATGGGTGAACAACATAATGGGGATAATGGATGGAGGATGAACCAAAAAAATGAGGATGGATGGATGAACAAAATAATGATGGGATGGATGGAAGGATGAACAACATAATGATGGATGGATGGATGGATGGATGAACAACATAATGATGGAGGATGGATGTGAAACAAAATAATGATGGATGAACAAAATAATGATGGATGGATGAACAACATAATGATGGATGGTTTGGGGAATAAACCCAAAAAATGATGGGATGGATGGTTTGAAACAACATTAATGGAGGGAAAGATGCGAAAAAAAAAAACATAATGATGGATGGATGGATGAAAAAACATAATGAGGATGGATGGATGGGAATGAAACAACATGGGGATGGATGGGTGGATGAACAACATAATGATGGATGGATGGATAAAAAACCCATAATGATGGAGGGAGGGGATGGGTAGAGGAAAAAATTTGGATGGATGGATGGATGAAAAAAAATATTGATGGATTTGGATGAACAACTAAATGATGGATGGAGGAGGGATGAAACAACATAATGAGGATGGTTTGGATGGGTAAATGAACAAAATGGATTGGTTTGGGGGATAAAACAAAATTGATGGATGGATGAACAAAAAAGATGGATGGAGGGATGAAAACATAATGAGGGGATGGAAAGGAACAACAAAAATGGGGATGGGATGGATTGAAAAAAAAAAAAGGATGGTTTGGATGGGGTAGATGAACAAAAGGAAATGGATGGTGGTTTAACAAAATTTTATGATGGGATGAAAAAAATAATGATGATGGATGGATGGAAAAACATAATGATGGATGGATGAACAAAATAATATGGATGGAGGGATGGGGGAAAAAACCCAAAAATGATGGATAGGGATGGATAAAACAAAATAATGATGGATGGGAGGGGATGGATGAAAAAAAAAGAGGGGATGGATGAACAAAAAAATGATGGATGGATGGAGGATGAACAAAATAATAGGGGGATGGAGAAAAAAAATAATGATGGATTGGGGTTTGAATCAAAAAAACATAATGATGGATGGGGGAACAAAAAAATATGGATGGGTGGATGGATGAACAACATAATGATGGATGGAGGATGGATGGATGAACAACATAATGAGGAGGGAAATGGATAAACAACATAATGATGGGGAGGGTTTTGGATGAACAAAAAAAGGGATGGATGGATGGATGGATAAACCAAAAAATAATGATGGGGATGGGGATGAAAAAAATAAATGAGGGAAATTGGGATGGAGGGGATGAAAAAAAATAATGATGGGGGGGGTTTGAAAAAAATAATGAGGATGGGGGGTGGTGAAAAAACCCATAATGAGGGGATGGATGAACAAAACATAATGAGGGGATGGAAGGGAAATGAACAACATAATGAGGATGGATGGATAAACAAACATAATGATGGATGGGGGGGTAAAAAACATAATGAGGGAATGGCAATGAACAACAAAAATGAGGTTTGGAGAACAAAAAATGATGGAGGGAAAAAAAAATTTAGGGGTTTTGGTTTGGATGGAACAAAAAAAATTATGGGGGTGGATGGTTTGGCAAAACAAAAAAAAATTGATGGATGGGTGGAGGATGAAAAAACAAAAATGATGGATGGATTGAAAACAAAGATGGATGGGATGGATGAACAAAAAATTTGGATGGATGTTTGGATGAAACAACATAATGAGGGGGGGGGTGGATGGATGAACAAAAATAATGGTGGATGGATGGAAAACCAACAAAAGGGGGGTGATTGGATTTGGAAAAAACAAAATAATGGAGGGGATGACAACATAAATGGGGGGAAAGGGAAATTTTAAAAAACTAATGATGGATGGATGGGTTAAACACAAAAATAGGGGATGGATGAACAAAAAATGATGGATGGGTGGGGATGAAAAAAACATAATGGGGGGAAAGGTTTGGGGATGAACAACATAATAATTGGATGGATGGGATGAACAAATAATGATGGATGAGGGAAAAAAACATAATGATGGATGGAAATGAAAACAACATAATGATGATGGGGGGGATGAACAACATAATGATGGATGGATGAACAACATAATGATGGATGGAGGGGATGGTAAACAAATAATGATGGGGGATGGATGAAAAAACATAATGAGGGGATGGAATAAAAACAACATATGGGGATGGATGGATGAACAACAAAATGATGGATGGATGAACAACAAAATAATGGGATGGATGGAAACAACATAATGATGGAAATGGATGAAAAACATAAAATGGGGATGGATTTGAAACAAATAATGATGGGTTTGGATGGAAACAAAAAATGATGGGGGTTTTAAACAAAAAAAATAAATGGATTGGATGAACAACATAATGATGGTAGGGATGAAAAAAAACATTATTAATGGAGGGTGGATGAAAAAACAAAATGGTTTGGGGGATGGTATGAACAACATAAATGATGGGGGGTGGATGAACAAAATTTAATTTAGGGAAAAAAATTAAAAAGGGAAATGATGAACAAAAAAATGGGGATGGATGGAGGGAACAAAATAATGATGGATGGAGGGGAAAAAAATAATGAGGGGTTTGGATTTTTGAAAAAACCTTAATGATGGATGGGAAGGGGTTTAAAAAACATAAATTGATGGGGAATGGATGAACAAAATAATAGGGAAAAAATTGGGTAGGAAAAAACCCTAATAATGGATGTGGATAGGGGAAACAAAATAATAGAGGGGATGAAAACATTAATGGGATGGAAATAAACCCCAAAAGAATGATTTGGATGGATGAAAACAAATAATGATAAGGGTGTACAAAAGGGGATGGAATGGGGGAAAAAACATAATTGGTGGATGGATGAACAACATAAGGGATGGATGGAAATGAAACAACATAATTGATGGATGGTGGATTAAACCAACATAATGGTGGATGGATGGGGGGGAAGGGGGGGAAATGGGGGACCAAACCGGGGTTGGATGGATGGATAAAACAAAAAAGGGAATGGATTGGATGAACCAAACAAAATGATGGATGGATGAAAAAAACATAATGATGGGATGGAGGGTTTTTGGGAAAACAAAATGGAGGGGATGGATGGATGAACAACAATTTTAGGGAGGTAACAAAAAATTTTAAAAGGGAATGGATGGTTTGAAAAACATAAAAAGGGGGATGGATGAAAAACATAATGATGGATTGGATGGAAACAACATAATAAGGATGGATTGAGACAAAATAAAATGGGGAAAGGGGGTGGATGAACAAAAAAATTGAGGGGATGGAAAAACAAAAAAATTGATGGAGGGTGGATGAACAACAAAATGATGGAATGGATGAAAAAATAATGATGGATGGATGGAGGGAATGAACAACCAAAATGATGGTGGATGGATCCAAAACAAAGATGGATGGATGGATGAAAAAAAATAATGATGGAGGGGATGAAACAAAAATAATGATGGATGGATGGAGGGAAAAATAATGATGGAGGGGATGAACAAAATTAAGATGGATTGGGGGAACCAAAAAATGATGGATGGATTAAAAAAACATAATGAGGAGGGATGGATGGATGAAAAAACATAATGAGGTTTGGGGTTGGATGGATGAACAACAAAATGTTTTTTTTTAAAAAAATGGAGGGGGATGAAACAAACATAATGATGGATGGTTTGGAAATAAAACAAATAATGGTTTGGATTGGATGAAACAAAATAAAGGGATGGGGAGGATGGATGAACAAAATAATGATGGATGGATGAACAAAATAATGATGGATGGATGGAGGATGAACAACATAATGATGGATGGATGAACAACATAATGATGGATGGATGAACAAAATAATGATGGATGGATGAAAAAACATAATAAGGGGATGGAAATGAAAACATAAGGGATGGATGGGTTTGAACAAAATAAGGGATGGATGGATGAACAAAATAATGATGGATGGGATGGATGGATGAACAAAAAAATGATGGATGGATGGATGAAAAAAAAAAAGAGGATGGATGGAGGGGATGAAAAAACAAAGATGGATGGAGGATGGATGAACAAAAAAAGATGGATGGATGAACAACATAATAGGATGGATGGATGAACAACATAATGATGGATGGAGGAATAAACAAATAATGATGGATGGTTAAACAACATAATGATGGAGGATGGATGATAAAACCCCCAAATGATGGATGGATGAACAACATAATGATGGATGGTGATGAACAAATAATGATGGATGGATGAACAACATAATGATGGATGGATGCACAACATAATGATGGATGGATGCACAACATAATAATGGATGGATGAACAACATAATGATGGATGGACAAAATGGATGGAGGGATAAGACAAACTGATGGTTGGACTGATTATAAACAAAAAAACAAAAAAAAAATCAAGAAATGATGGATGATGGGGAATGAATCAATGAATGAAAAAATGATGGATGAATGATGGACAGATCAATAGGATGAAAAGATGGTGGGTTGAAGAAAAAACAGATGGAGGTCTGGACAGATGATGGGCAAATGGAGAGATGGGTTTTTGACTAATGGAAGGATGAAAGGATGAAAATGAGATAATGGGCAAATAGATGGACAGATGGGCAAATGATCAAATGACTGAATGAATATAGACAGAATGATTTAACAGACAAAAGGTTTGATGGATGGACTAGATGAAAGATTGAAAGAAGAATGGATGACTGGGTAGATGGGTTAATGGATGGAACATGCAGACAACGGGACTTATCCAGACCTGGAAAAAGCTTAAATCCATTCATCTCCATCCATCCATCCATCCATCCATCCATCCATCCATCCATGGCTGCGACAGGACGGTTATATACCTTTTACTACTGCACAAAAATCTAAGGAAAAACCAAAGATCTTCAATAAATTCACACAGGTTTAAGGTCAAAAGTTCAACACTGTTTTTATTTATTATAAATCAGTACACTTCTTATAAAAAAAGTGGGCTTGAAGTAAAACCATATTAGATGTAAACGAAACACATCAGGAAATGGCCACCCTCTTTATAACAAACCCTTTTCCTTCACTCTTGATTAACCAGCATGTTTAATTTAACACTCGCTCCAAAACACCTTTTTATACTTTTATAAGATCAATTTAAAGTTTGGAAAAGCTTTCAGTCAATATGTGGTTGACATCTATCTCTCTGCAAAGCATTCCAAGTACAACAAGCTAGCTGGCCATTGGTTCCTGTGTGGTTATCGTTTCAACTGCCAGCAGCAATATTTGCATTACTTTAGAAGTGTGCACTCTTCTTCATCTTTTAATCACAGTTCAACGGTGTGACGAGTGAAGCTCCTGCAAAACATCATGAGCTTGTGAGGAGCTCTGAGCATGATCAGGCCCCTCTGTATAAATTACCCCCAAATTTACCTCTGAGTTAACTTGCTGTGATACTTTATTCTTTCACTGAGATTAGCAGCGCAGCAGAAAGCAGGCCAACATCCCTCTGTCGTCTCTGAAGGAAGGTGGACATCAATACTGGTGGATGCAGGAGGTCAGGAGGAAAGCACAGAAGCTGCAGAAACCAGGCTCAACTGCCCAGAAGCACTCCAAATAACGCTGGACATTAGAGGGAAGGGCTGATACCATGGCGACAACTTGAGTTTAAAATAAAGACTGGTAAAAGTGTGCAAATATAACTGATGAATGCTGCTTTTTAGTTGCCATCATGGCAGAATTAAAATCATTACTGTTGGCCAACAGCGTATAAAGATGTGACCAACTTATCAGAAAACACTGCAGATAACCCTACCTTCTACCTAGCAGCAGTCCCATCGAAACAGCAAAGCTCTCCTCTACTACGGACTGCTTCCTCACAGAGCTCCTACTGGTGGTGACCGGGCCAACACTGGGAAGAACTGGGGTGCTAGACAGGGCTGTAATGCAATTATTACCCCAAACATTTATTGAGTTATGGTAGGTGCATTTAACAATAAAATGCATATGGTCAATTGCTAAAAACACATGGGAGAGGTAAAACAATAACTTAAATAGAAGTGCTTAAAAGAACAGTAGTCAGAGCCCTTTTAAAAGCAGGAATCCCTACCCAACAAAACAGGAGCTAAATGAGAAGCTGAAATGGTAATATTAATATCCATCCAATAATTCCCAGGTCACTTATAGATCTTATTCTTCCCTCTGATACAAATATCTTCTGTTTTCTAGTCAGTGGCCCCCCCACGTCTGTGAGCCACGGCTTCCCTCGGTTCCCAGTCTGTCTGTGGTGGGACAGTCCGTCTCCGGACAACTCCCTCCTTCTTCCTTCGTCATCAGTCCCTGCTCCTCCTCCTTTTTCCTGCGCTCCAGCTCCCATTCTACGAAGGTATCAAAGAGGCTGGGCCAAGCCTCGTCCTCGCTGTAGTTGCTGAGGTCCGGCCCGATGGCCTGAGTGAAATTGAAGAACATGTTCCACGTGTCTCTCGAGATGCCCCGAACCCCCGAGGGGTTCTCGGCCAGGAAGTCGAGCCAGTGCTCTAGGATTTCGGGTGTGTCCTGTGTGAAAACCAGTCGCCACAGAGCGATGGCGATGTCGCGCTGCAGCGACCGCTGGCCCTCTTCCGCGTCCAGGCCGAACTGGAAGGTGAAGCGGTAAAGGTCCTTGAAGTTCTCCTCTCCCTGAGCTTCCAGCAGCAGGCAGGGGAATCGGGAACAGATACCCTCGATACTGTCTGCTCTGATGGCCTTGCAGCCCTCGACAAACTCCTTCCTGGTGGGAAAAAAGAAATCAGACCAGACGGGGAATTAGAATAAGACAAAAATGTAGCATATCCAGAGTTTCTGTGAGTTTCAATCAGCTAAATCAAAAGACCTGAATGAACAGGAAATAAGCTTGTGGAAGTTAACAAGTAATATGAAACAACAATAACATAAGTGTTCTAATTTTAACTCTCAAAGTAAAAACAAAAAGTCCACTCTAAGGGTGTAATCGAGGGCTAAAAGATATCAGGAGAACATACACCGCCTCTTCACCTTCAAAACCATGTTATGCTGCATTAAAACAATAAGTGGCACCAACTATATCCCAGGCAGAGTGAGCCTGAATTCACGGCACTTTAATAATTAGCTGAACCGTATTGCCGTCCTGGCGGTTATTTGCGACATGCATATTGCATGCAGTGATATTGCGATAACCATAGACTTGTATTGTGCAGCTCTAGTGTAAAGGCGAAGGTCTAGGCCTTGTGGTTGTAGAAAAACCCTGATTTCCTAAAGAAAGAGAGAAATCCCTAAAACAGATCCTGTCTGACAACACGAAGTAGGCAAAAAGATCTCAAAAAGCAGCACATATCGACCTCACACTATCCAACCACACTCCCCTCCCCCTCCAGATCTCAAATGGCAATAAGATGAAAATAAACATCAGTTATTAATATCGGCCCAGTTTAAGTTACCCGTCCGATACCGATGTTATTTTGGGCATCTCTTTTCAAAACCATTCAACGTGTCTGAATACAAACAATTCGGCAAAGCAGAGTGGGTCTAAATTCCTCCAAAGTGATGTTAAAGACTCATTACCAGTGATCACAAACACGTGATGGCACCAAGAGAGGAACAACTAGTTATTAGGTTTTAGGGGGTAATTACTTTTTTACACAGGTTGGTTTGGAAATTTTTTTTTGCCCCTTAAACAAAAATCTGTGAAAAAACAGCCGTTTTTGTGTTTTTAGTCAGTTTATCTTTGTCTGATGTCAACATTTATTAAATGATTTGTTAAGAAGTGAACCTGGAACCTTGGGGGATATAAGAGTCGTCTGACATCAACAGTAAGGCTTTTTACAGAGAAATAAAGTGCTTCAGTTAGCAGAGCTCAACAATGGGGTGTGTGTCGCGTTGCCTAAAGCCTCTGAATACAGCAGAAACCAGCAATCTGGCCACAATAGGCAGCCCTATTCACCTCCGCCCCAGTATTACCGGGAGGGGGTCAGGCTCCTCGGGCCCCTTCAACACAGCAGGAAAACATGTGTTCATATCTGGAAAGCTGTCCTTCTTCCTCTGGACCGGTTGCATGGATTTACAGCAGCGGCATCCGCAGTTATTGGTACCCGGGCTAAAGGAGTCTTAGAGGCCTTACAATAAACCACTTTTGTTTGCAGCAGCACAATCTCACACTGAAAAATTACCACTACACAAACTTAAATTTGGGTACATTCATTAATTCATTCAGTGGGGGAAAATCCCACATTAATAACTGTTATACACAAAATCACAGGTGTCACAATTAGAGGCACAGTTCCAACAAAACAAATACATAAACCACATTTTTCCAATTTATTCTTACTCTTTCAAGTTGATCAAGGCTCCCAGGAACTTCTAGCTACTAGAAATACGATTTATCATCAGGTTTTAATACACATTAACTGCCAACAACTGTGGGGGGTGCTGCTGGTCTGGGTAAGCGATTTATTATTTCAGTATTAATGTGTGCGTAAATGCTGGCAGTTACTCCGTGGAAATAATTTATATCTAATGAAAATAAATGTTTGGGAATATGTGCTTCCTTTTCTGTATCCATTTTTAATCTAATAACCTCTCAAATGTAGAATTAATGATTAAATGATTTTTTTCATCACCATCTTGATGTCTAAACACTGTTCATGGAGCAGTTTTATTCTGCATCATGAGCAACAAAGAAGTTAGTTTCACTACTTTACTTATTTAGGAGTAAATTAATGAATTGTTTCAGTTAACATTCCTTTAAACTTTACCATACCTTGTAAACTTGCACATGGTGGCCGCCTGAAACTTCCAGGCAAGAACAAGAACCCGAAACTCCGCCGGGTCAACACAGAGATCATTGCAGAACCTCTCCATGCCCTCCTCCAAGATGGCGTCGTCCAGTTCGTCCTTGTAGTGACCGAAGAGCTCCTCGATGCGCATCATTGACAGCCCATCACCATCCAAGCTTTCATCTTTGTAAGGGTCCCTCATCGCTGAGGAGATGACAGGTGTCTCCACGGTAACTTCTAAGGCCTTGGTGCCATTCAGCAGCTCGCTGGTGGATTTGCTAGATGGGGCACTAGAATCCTCTTTGTGGACCCCACCACTAGCACTTTCGACTCTCTTGTGGGACTTGGAACCGCTCTCTTTGTCTCCACTCTTACTGCCGAGTGAGGACGTCGGATTCTTACACTTGTTGACACACTGGCCCATGTCTTCCTCCCTGGTCCCTCGTCTGTCTGTCCTCCTCACCTTCAGTCCCCTTCCGAACCACCTAGACACCTCTTCTCTGGCCTGGCGAGATGTCTCAACATACCCTCAGGCCTAAAAGGACAAACGGATACATACTGGGTATTTCCACAGCAAGTCGGACGCGACTCCATCTACATTTTTACAATTAAAAAAGTAAAGAAACGTTTGAGCTACCTTTACCAGATCTTCCACAAAGCAGAGCTTCAACTGTCAAACCTAAAAACCCTGAAAGAAAATGGAAAAATGCATCAGCTTCAATATTGAGACTTAAAGTGACAGACCAACACAAAATAGCACACAACTATGATTTGAAAAATAAAAGGCAACACTTTATAATTCTTATGGCTTTATCTGCCACTCTTCCGTAAATGCACAAGTAATAGTTGTCCTATGAACCCCACCTGCACCTGAGCTGTGGATCTCTGCAGCTTCTCCAGAGTTACCATGGGGCTCTTGGCCGTTTCTCTGATCAATGCTCTCCTTGCCCGGCATTAGGCTGTTTAGGTGGGCGCCCATGACTTGGTAAGTTTGCAGTGATGCCAAAGTCTTTGCATTATTGCAGCCTGAGCTGTTTAAATGCTTTGAAATGTAGGCCAAACTTCTTCTATTTCTTAAATTTACTAGTAAAATTTAATACTAAACACAGAACTGGTTTTTATTCCCCAAACACACAAGTGAAGCTACATCTATGCCACTTGAGTTCAGGACAGACCATATTTACAGACAGAAAGTTTTTCATCTTTAATGAAAAATGTCGATATTTCTTTTTACAATTTTGGCCCATTACTGCTCTGAGGGAGTCGTTCTTTGAGCAAATGGCATGTTTTAGAGTCTGTAAACTCCAGTTAAAGATTATTCAATTATTAAATTAGTTGACGATTATTTCAATAATCGATTCATCTGATAAATTGTTTCAGCCCTAAACTACATGCAGTAATATTAGTATTAGCCCAGACACATTCCTGATTTCTTTAACCCGAAAATGATGACCATAAAAAGCAGCAGCTGAGATAAATAATGTGGAGGACTTTCATCTTTGTCTAAATGGCGGATGTATTGTTGGCACTAAGAGGCTGTGTGTCCTCAGACACACCAGAGACAACATGGATCCAATAAAACATGTAAATAATCCTAATAAAGGGATTATTATGGGACAACACTGCATTCTTCTTATTTTCAGATCATGAAGAATTTCCCACATTCAGTCTGCAGAGGAGCAGCAGACTTTAAGGAATGCTCGATGTGAAACAATCTCATTGGACAACTGAGTGGACCAGAACCGAACACTGTTACTGTTTAAGCAAGTTGCACAAGTTAATTATTTGGGCCATGCTTCCTGTATCTCTGTCAGCACTTTAGCTCTTGTATAAAGTGATGATGCAAGTCTTCTTAGCCATGTTTTGGCTACAGTCCAGTCAAACAGAGATAAAGTTGGGATTTATTTTTATCAAAATGCTGCAAAGTAAGTTAGGGAGTTTCTTGTGTTTAAATGTGGAACAATGAATCATGTGGCCATACTGGTTTAACCAAATCCATGGGGATAGCTATGATTCAGATTCCATTACTGCTAAAGATTTTGCAACTCCAGTGCTGAAACATTTTATAATATTTTTCATACAGATTGCTCAACCCTGGTGCTACAGCGCCTTGCAGAATTATTCATACCTGTCAAACTTTTCCACATTTTTCCATGCTAAAACCACAAAATCTTTCACAACTAACTAACTATTCAACCTCCAGAGTGAATACTTTGTAGAAACACTTTTGGCTGCAATCACTACTTTTCAGTGTTGGGGGGTACGTCTTCTGCAAAATATTCAATGTCAGTCGGGATGGATGAAGAGCGTCTTCTCATCAACTCTGATTAGCCTCCCTGTCCCTGATTATCAATATTATCCTCTAAGAATGATGCTGCCACCACCATGTTACACAATGTGTTCAGGGTCACGTGCAGCGGTTTTTTTATGCCACATTCAGTATTTTGCTTGTTCGAACTTTTCGTCATGCAGTTTCTTCATTAATGTGAGGCTCTGTTCAATGGTTGGTGTAACCTATGGCCCCCGTGAAGCAGCCTGTTATTTTTTACAGGTACAGGAGCTGAATACAGATGAGTGGCAGGAATATTAATTTGTGAAACACTGTAAACATATAGTTTCCTTTACACGTCACAACTATGTGCAACTTTAGGTAGGTCCATCACTGATGACTAAATGCAAAACAGTTATGCAAGGCCCCCAGAACATTTCTGTGGTCACTGTGGTTTTAATTAACAAGTAAAAACCAAAAACAAACGTGACAGACACCAGTTAGTTGAAAGCTACATGTATAAATGCAGTGATGTGTATCTGTTCTGCATCTACACCCATGAGATGATTCTCTGTTAAAGGAGTGGTCGACGGTGATGTTACTTACATTAACTCTTTTAGGAGGCATTGTCTTTCAAATCTGCTCCATTATTGTGACCCTGACACCAGCAATTCTGAAAAGACACATTATCTTGTCATCATAAGCAGAAAGTGATATCTCATCATTCCCAAACCTGCAGCGACTATTTCTCTCAGTGTGCTTTCTGGATGTAATTTGAGCACAAAAAACACACACAAAGCATGATTTTATTACTGGTTTAAATCTGACAAGAAGAGGGACTTGCACTGTGCCTTCAAGCAATTTCCCATGTCTCAACTTTGAGGTTTCCCTGCTAACCTTATGAATCCAGTGGAACATTTCACAGAGCACAAACACATGGCAATAATTACAACCGCCTGCAAAACGCACAACATCAAGTTACTTTTAAACCTGTGTTGGAATCACTGGTCGTTCGGACTCTCCTGTTACACACTTATGAAGGCATCCGGCATCAGAGCAAATACTCTGCAGTGATCAATGCCCTGGGCATGTAGAGGCAAGTCTCCCACAGTCCTAAAGTGGCCAGCCTTACCTCCCTGACATCAAATGGACGTCTAAAGGCCTGCTTATCCGCAATAAACTAGCATGACAGTTAGGCAAGCACCGTGTAACCCATCCAAACATCAGTTTAACCGGATTAGCTGCTCTTAAATCTGTCCGAGGCGGAGCAAGGCTTGAATATTGACCATGTAACATCTGGAACAGTGCTGTCATCGGACATCAGCAGATTTTTATTAGAAATCACCTCATCTAAACGCTGAAAATTAACGTCCTTTTAGTTTTAGCAAGTTATGTTTGGGAAAAACAGATCAACTCGAACAGGATCGACTGATCCTAACAGTACAGGCATAAAACAGTCCGAATTAAATGTAAACTGCGATTTTATTTCGACTTAAAGGCGACACTTTAGACTGAAACAAGTTAAATTACACATTACCCGCTGACCAGTAATAAATGGTCGTCTTCAGGCCATTTAAATGGCTCCACCTGAGCTGCCTGGCCCAGGCGGCGTCGCCACAGCTAGCTCGGCTCACTAAAAGTTAGCTGACTGCTATGCTAGCTTTTCAGCGAGAAGTACCGTAAATATCCGAGGAAAGAAACTCACCTTTCTGGAAAATTACGTGCTGTGTGTTTAGGATGTACATCACTCCAGAAGATAGAGTAAAAAAACAAACCAAAGAAGTTAAGTTGGCAAAAAAACCCGAACCGAAGCAAACTCGTAGCGTTAATTCAGAGAGCTAGCTAACTAGCGGAGGAAGCAGGCGACAGAAAACTTCCACACAAAAGTTGAGCTCTTTTTCACCTTTAAAGGAGAAATAGGCGAAAAAGCGGACAGCCACAGTTTGTCTTCGGGTTCTTTTAGAGGTGTGTTCAGTCTGTGAAACGAGTGGAAATAATTTCGGAGTAAAGCAGCCTATTTCTTTGTGCTTCCCCCTTTTAATCATTGAACGCAGCTACATTATGGACATTTTCCTGCATCACTTCCTCCCTCCCTGCAAACAGCCAACAGCTGATCTCCATCCGAGCAGGGCTGGACATCCACATTCCGGGACCCGGCACACTCTGGCACCAAATTTGTTTTAATAAATGTCTTCCAGGCTCCGAGGCAACATATCACAAAGGGAACCTTGTTTTTTAACATCTAATTATTTGTGTGGTACCGAAACCCTAAAATTGGTGACATGCTGAAGATTGGATAAACATTTAGATAAATCTGAAAAGGTCTGCTGTGAAATAGTATTTACCTGAGTAAATACAAAGCTTTTAAATGAGCTTCATTTTTTTTTTTTTTTTTGCTCATCCCCTTGGTAAATAATTGATCAAGTGTAATTAACCACACGTTTTTTACCCATCATGCCCTAGTCTATAAAATTAATGAACAGTTGAAATAAGGTCACTGACATCTATATGTCTGGAAAGGTTTGGAAAGTCATTTGTAAGGCTTTGGGACTCAGAACAACAGTTCTAAGCTCAGAGTTCATGATTGAACATTATGAAAGAGAGATTGGGCCAAAATGGTCTCCATGGGAGAGCTCCAAGTCCAGAACCACTGCTGACCCCAAAAAACACAAAAAGCCATCTCACATTTACCAAAAACATCTTAATGATCCCCAAAAATGTGGAGAAAATATTCGATGGACCGATGAAACAAAACTGGACCACTTTGGAAGGCATGTGTCCTGTTACATCTAGTGTAGAACTAACACAGCATTTCAGAAACACATCATCACATCTACGGTCAAACATGGTGGTGGTAGTGTGATGGTCTGGGGCTGATTTGCTGCTTCAGCTCCTGGATATCTTGCTGTAATGTATGAAACCATGAGTTGTGCTCCTCAAGAAGAATGTCCAGCCATCTGCTTGTGACCTTAGCTCAATCATATTAAGGAAATGCAGCAGGACAATTATACAAAGCACACCAGCAATTCCAGACCAGACTTTAACAAGTGCCGTAGTCTGAGTCTGGAGTTAAATCCATAACGAAGTACATAGTTTTTCACAGCACTGTACCCTTATTTTCATGCTGTTAGACCATTATGCTCTATATTCACCATTTTTTTGCCTATATAAAAATGTAAGGGAAGACCATGAGGACTGATATAATGCAAATGAAAATGATGCAATGCTTTAGACACCAGGGCAAAAATATAAACAATTTGGGTATATTTAGCTGGAAACTTATCACACATGAAAGACTGTAAACGCAAGATTTTCCGTGTTTATGGAACATAAATATAAAGGATTTCTTGTCAAATTATACTTTGATTGTAAACAATAGATTTTTTCAAGAGTTAATTTTTTCTATTGTTGTTCCTATATAATCATTCAATTGATGCTTTCTTCAATATATTTTACAGAAAAAAGATAATTTATATACTCAAATCAATTAGACTTGACTGAAGGTTGGGGAAATATATTTGTGACTGCATGGCGCCGATCCTAATAAAGCTTTCCTTGTGTGAATACAAATTCTGTAAATTCGCAAACTAATGTAATAGAAATTGAATATTATATTTAATTACTTATTTAAGCTTATATATAAATAATTATATAGTTAAGTACAGTCATATGCAATAAATTATAATATGCATTCTCATAAGGCTCGTTTGTCTACTAAAAATAATAATCTTTTAGCAGGTTATTTAATATACTCTTCATTACGCACCGTTTTCTCTATTAAAATGCTTTTAATTGGTCTGATGCCATATTCTGATCTTAAATGGCAATGTTTTCATTGGCTGGAAGCAGTCAATCATAATTAACATAGAGAAAGGCTAGAAAACGCCACACTTAAAGACTACGTCATCAGCCGGCGACGACAGGGTTGCTGCTTTTATGTCAGTTCGTCAAATACAGCAGGTAGGTCACGTTTCGTTTCATTCTTTGTTTTAAATAAATCGGAATCGTCGTAATTTGGAGATAAACTCGTTGATGTAAGCGGAGGTGACTCCCTACCATCGCCGTTTATGTCTCAGCTCAGGTCTTTCTGCAGGCGCTGCTAGCTTCAGTTAGCTGCTTCAGTTAGCATCTCTCTGTCAGTGAAGTTTGGGCAAACAGGATCCAGATATGCTAACGGATTATTTTGGGGTGTTTTATCTCTCCGAGGACTTCTTCGGCTGTTTTCAACACTGTTTACTGAAAGAGGGTGGGTGATTAGAAGGAATGAAACCTTGTATGTCGATTAGATTTAGTTCAGTAATTGTAAGCAGCCATGCTAATATGAGCTGTTTTATTAGGTAGTTTGGGTGTTTGAGAACCTGAGATAAGATCTTTGTTTATGTGAAAAAGGATTTCCCCGTTTACAGATTTTCTCTGTTTCTGCGTTTTTGTCCCACTTCAATGTTTCAGATCATCAGATACATTTTAATATCACAGATCAAATCTGAGTAGTTTAGAAATTATTAATTTATTTATTAAAGGAAAGGAAAAGCTATCTACCAACGTGGCCTGTTAAAAAACTAATTACCCCTTAAACCCAAATTACTGGTTGTAATTGGCTGCTATCAAGTGTTTATGGTAACTGGTAATGAGCCTTTACCGTCACTCGAGGAACTTTGACCCACTCTGCTTTACAGGATTGCTTTAATTCACATTGGAGGCCTGCAAACAGCCAAGCCACAGTATCCCAGTTAGATTTAAGTCAAAATTCTGACAAGGCAACTTCAAAATCGTCTTTTTTGTTTGAGCCATTCTGAGGTGGGCCTGCTGCTGTTCTTTGGACCAATGTTCTGCTGCATAACCCAAGTGTGTTTGAGCTTAACGTCACAAACTGATGCCCAGACATTTAACTTCAGGATTTTCTGGCGGAGACCAGAATTCATAATTCTACTACAGCAAGTTGTCCAGAAGCAGCCAAGCAGCCCCAGACCATCACACTACCACCACCATGTTTAGATTGTAGATAAAATGTTCCTTTTCTGAAATGCTGTAAGTTTTACGTCAACTGTAATGGGACCCACACCTTCCAAATATCTACTTTTGTCTTCTTAGTCCACAGAATATGTTCTCTAGTGTCTTATGGGATCATCAAGATGCTCTTTGGTAAAAGTGAGGCAGGTCTTTGTGTTCTTTTAGGTCAGCCATGGTTCTGACCTTGGAACTCTCCCATGGGGGCCATTTTTGCCCAATCTCTGTTTCTTATTGTTGAATCATGAACTCTGACCTTAACTGAGGCAGTGAGGCCTGCAGAGCTTTAGACATTCTGGGTTCTACTGGGTCCTCCTGGATGAGTCGCTGATGAGCTCTTGGGGTAATTTGGTAGGTCAGCCTCTCCTAAGAAGGTTATCCACTGTTCCATGTTTTCTCCATGTGTGGATAAAGGTTCTCTGGAGTCCCAAAGCCTTTGAGATGGCTTTATAACCCTTTCAGACTGATAGATGTCAGTGACTTTGTTTCTAATCTGTTCTTGACTTTCTTTAGATCATTGCATGATGTGTTGATTTTTGAGATCTTTTTGCCTACTTCATGTTGTCAGACAGGTTTTCTGTAAGTGATTTCTTGATTCTACAGGTCGGGTAGTAATCATGCCAGGGAGTGGCTGGTGAAACTGAACTCAGTTTGCCAAAAATGTTGTTAATCACATATAATTCTTGATTTATCAAGTGGGGCTTTTACCTTTTCAAGTAGAGGCGGGTTGGTTTGTAGCTTTTTTCCTTGAAGAAATAACATCGTTGTTTGAAAACTGTATTTCGGGTTTATTCCAGTCATTTTAGTTCAACATTGTTTGATCTGAGGCATTTAAGTGTGATTAAAAACAGGAAAAACAAGAGATTAGCAAGAGGATAATACTTTTACAAACTACTGTACTTAAATGTTTATTTTCAAAATGATTTATATTTAAACATTTATACGTTTAAGTAAACATTTATTAATTATACATGTTATATATGACATGTTGCTAATAAGAGTAGAATTTATCTCCATTATCATATTTTCTACTGTAATTTGTAACTATGGCAGCAGTGTGATTATTAATGCAATTAATAGAGGTAATTGAATCTAAACACCATACTAATAAAGGTCATATTATAATCAATAGAAGCAGCAATAAAATCAGTAATAAAATATGAAACAAATCTCATGGCTGCTGTAATCAGGGTGAAGTTGTTCTTCTTCTAAATACTTGGTGGTCAGACTGTAGTCCAGCGTTGCCCCCTAGTGGAGCAAAAACCTAAGGAAAGGAGTTCCTTTTCTAATTATTGACCCAGTTTTAGCGTTATAGTGTCATTACTACGAGTTAAATAGTTTTTAAAATCTAAATGAAAAATATGAAAAACCTTAAATAAGAATATATAACATTATAAAATGCAGGTAAGGAAACATATACATATATATATTATCTAAAAATAATGAAACTAGGAGTTAATTGGGAGTCCAGAATAATATCAGACCATCCAATGTTTACAGTGGTTTTAAAATGTTTAATTGTGCAGCTGCTTGGTGTTTCCGCAGAACTTTAAGGCCTGGATGACGTTGTCGACCCGATCTGCCGTGTTGTCTCTCTACATGCGTGCGTTTCGCATCGCCCGGGCTTGGCGGGCCCAGACTGGCATCAGGAGCGACACGGAGGCTGAGAGAAAGTACATCGTGCAGGAGGCCCGTACTCTGTTCAGACAGAACCAGCAGGTGTGGACAGGATCAGATTCAGAGCAGCAGCTGTTTAGATGAACCTGGACCACTAATACTTCGCTCTTTGTTTTCAGCTCACAGATCAAGAATCAATCAGGAGGTGTATAGAAGAATGTGAAGCAAGGATAGAAATAGGTATGAAGGGATGAAGTGGGCCATTTTTACTCAGGACCTCTGGTTTTGATCATCTGGAAGTGCGAATGCTGACCCCTGAGGTCTGTCACCTCACATTCAAACATAGGGAGGTCATGTGGAGCAGAACTGAGCAGGATCAGCTGAACGTTCTGAGTTCATTATAAGCATAGCAGAGTCAAACTAAAGGAGGTTTTTGGTTTAAAAGAAGCTTTTTATTTTTTATGTTAACACAGACTTTGACTTAAAATGCAAACAACTCGATGCAGGAATCAGCATGAAGCCAAATGGTGACTGTGGATCAGTGGGAAGAGTTGTCGCCTCACAGTTGGAAAGGTTCTCCTTCACTTGCCAACGTACCCTTGGGCAAAGCACTTAACTCTAGTTTAGTGTATGTGTATGAACGTGTGAGCGTCTGAGAGCAGCTGGGTGCATGAAGGTGTGAGGAGCTCTGACAACGTTCAGTGATGTGTTCCTGCAGCAGGACCTCCTGTCTGGCATCTTCCAACAGTCCCAACCGCAGATGTGGAGAATGACGGGGATGTTGGTTTCTTTATCCATCTGTGGGACATGTTTCTATGAGCATCCGGGGAGTCCCTCACGTTCTTCAGACTGACAGTGTGTAAAGGCTTTGAAAAGTCAGAGCCATCCTGAACTTTAGACAGTGAGGCGGATTAGAAGTGAAACGACGGGTTCTGCCTCGTCTTTGTCGCGTGAACATTCAGTTCCATTTGATGGCCTCATGAGAAACAGAACTTTGTTCAGCTGATAAACAAGCTTTTTAGATTTAGTAGCATACAGACTCAGTTTAGTTCAAATTGGATCTGAGATGAATTTACTGAATTACAAATCATCTGCCAGGACTTTAGGAATAAAATGGACTCGACTGAAAAGAGCTACACTCAAAGGGACGGACTGCATTTAAATTGGACCTCATTGTTTTGGAGCTGAACCGTCCTGAGGTCACTTTTCTATCCAAACCGGCCCAATTTTATGAGAAAAAGTAATTACCCTCTAAACCTCATTCCTGGTTTTTCCACCCTTGGCAGCTGCAGTTGCCTTTAAGTGTTCATAATAACTGGTACTGAGTCTTTAACATCACTGTGGATCCTGTGGGGTTCAAGGTCACCCCACAGCATCCTAATCAAATGTAAGTCCTGATTTTGACTAGGCCACTTAAAAGCCTTCATTTTGGTTTTTTGAGACAATCAATGATGGACTTGGCAGTGTGCTTTGGATCATTGTTATCTTGCATACCTCAGGCAGGCTTGAGCTTAAGGTCACAAATTTAGGCCAGACGTTTTCCTTCAGGAATTTCTGAACAGGAGCAGAATTGTTGGTTCCATCAACTACAGTAAGTTGTTAAGGTCCTGAAGTAGTCCCAGACCCTCACACTACCACCACTGTGTTAGTATGATCCTTTTCTGAAATGGAGGCCATTTCTGCCCAGTCTATCTTTCTTATTGATGAATCATGACCTCTGACTTTACTGAAGCAGTGGGGCCTGCAGAGCTTTAGGTGTTGTTCTGGATTCTTCTGTGACCTCCTGGATGAGCCATCAATGAGCTCCTGGAGTGTTCTTGGTAGAGCCACTCCTCGGGAGGTTCTCCACTGTTCCATGTTTCCTCCTTATGTGGATAGTGGTTCTCTGGAGACCCAAAGCCTTAGAGATGGCTCTGTAACCCTCTCCAGACTGATAGATGTCAGTGACTTTGCTTCTGGGCATGGCGTGCTGCTTTTTGAGATCTTGTAGCCTACTTCATATTGCCGGGCAGGTTCTCTTTAGGTGATTTTCTGATGTTACATGTGGTAGTAATCTAGCCTGGGTGTTTGTGAAATTGCACTGAGTTTCCAAAAAATCAAAGTTTAGTCATTGTTTAACAAGGGGGGCTGCACTTACTTTTTCACATATGGTCAGGCTGGTTTGGATGTTTCTTTTCCTTTTTTTCCCCAAACATTTAAACAATGAAGCGAGACAAAGTAAAAACAATAAACCTGTAAGGGGGCAAATACTTTGTAACCTCACTCTGCATAGAATTGTTAGTTTCGTAGTGAAAACCATAACTTTGTTGACTGTTTTTGCTGATTTTACTTGATGAAATATTAAAATCAAGCTGTTTTTATTCAGGTCTGCATTACAGGATCCCCTACCCAAGAGCTGTAAGTAAACACAGTACGGTTTATGATCAGTCTGCATGTGACCTGAAGCGTGATCTAACCACTGTATTTTGGCCTGATGGTGTTCCTGTAGACGTATCTCCCGCCTCTGGGACTGGCCACCCAGAAGGGCAGGAAGCTGCGAGGTCAGCAGCGCCTCAGGAAGCAGGCCAAACCAGTTTACCTGCAGTCACATGACGAGACCTGAAGGCTGAAACCCTGGACATCCCGTCCACAGTTCAGGTTACCGCGGATAGGAAGCTGGAGAGCGGTTTAGAAGGCGGCCTCAGGCTGAGCTTCAGCAAGCCGTTACTGATCTGAGAACAGCCGTCATTAAGGAGAAGCCACTTTTCATTGTTGTTTGGTTGTGTTCAGCTGCAAGTCCAATTACTGTATATTTTATTTATCATAATGTCTAAAAATGTCTGCTAATTTAACTAATAAAATGTCTGAATGTTGAGTGTCTCATAAAACCCATCAGCCATTAATAAAACGCTTGTTTGTAGCGTTCTTTACTACAGTTCCAGCATCTTCTACACAGGCAGGAAGATAATCCCTCAGCCGCATTTAACAAACAGGAAGTGATGCATCTGCTGCACTGTGACTGTTTCCACACAGCTGACAGCTGTTGTAACTGCTTCCTATGCATCTGGATGCTTTGATAAACCAAACGTGACTAAAAGTGCACATTTTACTGGCGGCAAAAGAGATCTGCAGAAGAAGGGTTCTTCCCTAATCTTATCCATCGTCTATCCTGGCCTGTTCCGGGGTCGTGGGGAGCTGGTGACTATCTCCAGCAGCATATGATCAAAAGGTGGGTACACCGTGGACAGATTGTTGGTCCATCACAGAGACGCACAGGTCAAAAGACCATCCATGCACGCGCTCAGCCAGTAAACCTACATGCATGCTTTTGGAGTGTGGGAGAAAGCTGGAGTACCCAGAAAGAACCCACACATGCACAGGGAGAACATGCAAACTATTATAAGACCCGATGGAGGTTCGGACCCAGGAGCTTCTTGCTCCAAATCAACAGTGATATCTGGACCACTGCAGAAGTCAGGACCATGATGGAGGTTCAACTGGAACTTTGACAAACAAGGCCAATAAGGCCCTTAATCAACATGAACAGTGGAGAGGAGGGAGTTAAAATATCCAAAGCTGAAAGTCTCCACAACCATGATGTATTTTAAGGCTTCTTGACACATCCTTCAAATGGGTACCATAATCATGGAGCTAAACAACTTATTTACCGAAGTTCACATTTTTAATCATAGAGAATGATAAAATTCAAGTCTAAACACAAAAGATCTTTAAGACTCTTTTTCCTTATATTCATATTTATCCTGGGATAAAGAACAGGGAAACACCATACCAATGCTTCTTCTCTGGAGCTTTTTCTTGGGATTTTCTTTGTTCCTGCCCTGCAAGCTGCCACACGATGGAGACATTTAAACAGCAGAAGCTGCAGAGTGATGTAAGAAGGACCACTTCAGACATCTTGCCTGGGAAATCTGCAGTAAGCAGAGTCTTCATGAACCTAAATGGATCTGGTTGCCCGTCTAACATCTCAGTAAACCATAACATCATATAAGGTCATTATCATCTGACTGATTGACCCCTGTTTAGCAGCAATATCAACTTTAACAACACGATCAAACATAGTGTATAAACAATGCAACATGTAGAAAAGCGATTTTAAAATGTAAAGAGTATTACTTCTGATGAGGAATAAATCAGTTCACCCCCATATTTACTCAATCTTAAAAAGGTTAAAATCTCTCCCAGGTGTATCACATAAGGTGGACATGATGAGAACATCAGCATTCAGAAGACTTGCCCTGTTTAAACCTCAAATATTTAGTTTGGTGCTCCTGACTATTGAAGTGAGAGTGAAACCCATGGTGAGATCCAACTTTCAGTCTGAGGCCTTCAAAGAGAAGATCGGAGCAGCTTCTCAGTCTGCTCAGGGATTTAAAGAGGCCTCAGAAGGACCTGAAATCAGTTCTACTGTATGGAAAATAGTCTACAGGTAGAGGTCATTAAGAGCATCTGACAACTTGTCCAGGTCTGTTCAAGCAAGTTCACCCTGAAAGCAGAACACAAGATGCTAAAAGAAGTCTTCAAAACCCTAAAAGGTCACCAGGATCTACAGCTGGTTCTGTCCAACCTCATACCAGCCGTGAAGCATGGAGGTTGACGTGTCATGGTTTGAGGATGCTTTGGTGCAGCAGGACCTGACCTGCTCGCCCTCATAGATACCATCTCCACCATGTATCAGAGGATGTTTGAGGAAAATGTGAGACCATCTGTAAGAAATTAAAGTAGAAGCAGAACTGGACCCTGCAACATGACAACAACCCAAAACATACCAGTAGGTCCTCCACAAACTGGCTGAGAAGAAAGAAATGGAAAGTCCTCATTCTTTACAGCAAATAGGTAAATCTCCATCATGGTGGAAGGTCTGTACTGTGACTTACAGGGGTTGGACAATGAAACTGAAACACCTGGTTTTAGACCACAATCATTTATTAGTATGGTGTAGGGCCTCCTTTTGTGGCCAATACAGCGTCAATTCGTCTTGGGAATGACATCTACAAGTCCTGCACAGTGGTCAGAGGGATTTTAAGCCATTCTTCTTGCAGGATAGTGGCCAGGTCACTACGTGATTCTGGTGGAGGAAAACGTTTCCTGACTCGCTCCTCCAAAACACCCCAAAGTGGCTCAATAAATTAGATCTGGTGACTGTGCAGGCCCCATGGGAGATATTCAACTTCACTTTCATGTCATCAAACCAATCTTCACCAGTCTTGCTGTGTGTATTGGTGCATTGTCATCCTGATACACGGCACCACCTTCAGGATACAATGTTTGAACCATTGGATGCACATGGGTCCTCAAGAATGGTTCGGTAGTCCTTGGCAGTGACGCGCCCATCTAGCACAAGTATTGGGCCAAGGGAATGCCATGATATGGCAGCCCAAACCATCACTGATCCACCCCCCATGCTTCACTCTGGGCATGCCACAGTCTGGGTGGTACGCTTCTTTGGGGCTTCTCCAACACCGTAACTCTCCTGGATGTGGGGAAAACAGTAAAGATGGACTCATCAAGAACACAATACATGTTTCACATTGTTCACAGCCCAAGATTTGCGCTCCTTGCACCATTGAAACCGATGTTTGGCATTGGCATGAGTGACCAAAGGTTTGGCTATAGCAGCCGGCCGTGTATATTGACCCTGTGGAGCTCCCGACGGACAGTTCTGGTGGAAACAGGAGAGTTGAGGTGCACATTTAATTCTGCGGTGATTTGGGCAGCCGTGGTTTTATGTTTTTTGGATACAATCCGGGTTAGCACCACGAACATCCCTTTCAGACAGCTTCCTCTTGCGTCCACAGTTAATCCTGTTGGATGTGGTTCGTCCTCTTGGTGGTATGCTGACCATTACCCTGGATACCGTGGCTCTTGATACATCACAAAGACTTGCTGTCTTGGTCACAGATGCACCAGCAAGACGTGCACCAACAATTTGTCCTTTTTTGAACTCTGGTATGTCACCCATGATGTTGTGTGCATTTCAATATTTTGAGCAAAACTGTGCTCTTACCCTGCTAATTGAACCTTCACACTCTGCTCTTACTGGTGCAATGTGCAATCAATGAAGACTGGCTACCAGGCTGGTCCAATTTAGCCATGAAACCTCCCACACTAAAATGACAGGTGTTTCAGTTTCATTGTCCAACCCCTGTATATGCATGAGTCCACTTAAAGGTAGGAAGTAAGAGAAAGGTTTGATTTATCCTACAAATGGAATAATCCCTGAATGCTGATGAAAGGTTGGTGGAGCTTCCCACAAGGTAGCTGGTCCAGAGGAGGGCCTGTAGATCCCAGGGTGGCAGAAGCAGGTGACGGGCAGTTTAGTCCTAGTATGCAGTTATCCCATGTTCTGACAGGTGTGATAAGCTCTGCTGGATGTTTGTAGACAATGTCGGACAGACAGGTGAGTTTTGGTAAGTTGGACAGAGGAATGGGACCAGAAGGGAGGATCTAGGTGAGATCCAGGGATTGTATTCTAGGATACTAAGAGAGGTGAAGTAAGTACAAGTGATGACTAGCAGCATGACACAGCAACCGAGTTGGACAATCTGGCAGTGATGAGGAGTTGTGCTGGACCTTTGAATCTGTGGTTTAATGGGGTGATTAGAAGCAGGAGAGTTTGAAGAAGAAGCTGCCCTGCCCTCGAGAAGAAAACCTACCACCCCAGGATCATAACAATCGGTGTTCCTCATCCAAAGAAAGAATCACTGAGCTAAAGTTAAAAGTTGAAGAAATACACATGTGGTTTAAAAGTGTCAAACGACATGTGGCGGCTGGTTTTAGTTAACAGCGACGCTACAGAGCATTGTTAACTAAAACCAGCCGCCACAGAGACAGTTTCTTTCCCCAGGCTGTTTCTCTGTTGAACATTTAACAGAGTACAAAACAACAGATGTTGCAAATGCACCTTCTTATTTTATTTTATATATATGTATGTGTATATTTGTACATTGTAAATATGTATATTCTATTCTGTAGTAATGCATAAACAAAAACCAAAGAGCAAAGTGTACCGGAGTCAAATTCCTTGTTTGTATGTACAAACTTGGCAATAAAGCTGATTCTGATTCTGAAAATGTTCAGAGCTAAACAGACAGGAGGTTTTGTTGCTTCATCTCTTCTTCCCACCGTTACTGGGCCAAGATTTGACACCTTGAACAGTTTAATGATAAATGATCATCGTCAGCACTGTCAGATTGATTTTATGACCGCATCAATGGGTTGTTCCCTTTTTGTTATCTTTGTGCAGAGTTCAAAACCAACACATCTGCACAACACTGAAGAAGCTCTCCTGCATCTTTATTCTAATAATTAAACCTTGTGTAGAAATCGATCCATAAAATGAAATCATACTAAATGCCATGCCAAAGAGATATTTTAAAATTAAAAATTAACTTTTAAGCGTTTTTAGTGATGTTCCATGACTTAAACACTAATTTGAACAACCTCCTTAAAAAAGCAGGATCTTTTGCTGCCTCATTTAAAACCATTAACATCTGTTCTTTGTGTTTGTCAGTGAGAAGCCAATTATTCAGGGACCTTTGCACAACAACACTGAGAAGGTTTCAAGCCCTGCCTCTTGGACTTTAAAAGTTGAATATTAACGCGGCGTCGAGGAAAGGGCGGCTCACAGGAACCGAGGAAGAGTGAATCTGAGGAGCAAGCGACCTGGAGAGGAAAACCAGGATTTGGTTCAAGCAGTAGCCACCTTCTTCTGTGGTGGATCAGACAGTTCTTCCTTGAAGCGAGCTCTGAACGTTTCCGACGTACCATGGACTCTTTGTAGCTGCTCAGATTTATCTGTCCTGACTTCAGACGGGAAAATGAGCCCATGCAGCTGGTGGCTGCTGTTGTTCACCTTTGGGGTCGTTGCTGCTTCGTGTCGAGGCAACATACAGTGTATGGATGGGATCACCATCAACGTGCTCCTGCTGGAGGACGATGAGTCTCCCTGGAGCCTGAAGTATGTGAAGAACCAAATCCTGAAAGCAATAGCGAACGATACAGCTATTGGTTCCGCAGAAGGTAAATGAGAACAGAAATAAATATACTGAACAGAAATAAATATTATATATGTGTATATTTGTACATTGTAAAAATGTATATTCTGTAGGGCAAAAACAAAAACCAAAGAGCAAAGTGTACCGGAGTCAAATTCCTTGTTTGTATGTACAAACTTGGCAATAAAGCTGATTCTGATTCTGATTCTGATGTTTAATCATCATGTGTGAATGACTCCCTTTGGGGTCTGCCTGCAGGTTTACTGCTGCTTTTATTCATTTTATAGGAGAGAAACAGATAAAAGTTCATAGACGTTGCCCACAAAGTTTTCTGTTTCTTTAAAGTGAATTTGGTCTTTCAGGATCATTTCTTTAGCTTTTATTAGCTATCTGTCTGTTTTCAAAGGCAAATCTACCACAGCGAGTTATATAAATCACACACTGCCATTTCCTCAGGATAAACCGATAAGAAATAATATAGTGTGTGCAATAAATATCTTGATTAGGTTTTAAGCACTCAAACAAATAGCAGAGCATAAATTTATTGGAAAATATTAAATAAGAAGGAATAAGGGGAACACAGAGCAACAGAGGGATTGAAACCAGAAGAGCTAATCAGAGGGAATGAATTGCAGCTAAGGGAGACAGAAGGCAGAAAAACCAGCGGGGATGTGGAGCGGCTGAGACAGAAATAAAGAGCAGAGAAGGAGAGAAAAGACAAATAAACATGAATGGAGCTAAACAAGAAGAGGAAAGGGTCACAAGATAAACACAAAGTAATGAACACCCAACAACAATGAGCAGAAGGAAATGAACTGATCAGTGAAACCCAAACGGCAACAATAAAAACAGAATATTGCAAAACCTATAGAACATAATAAACAAGAAAAATGCTGAAGAACATGAACACAAATGAAAACCTAACACCTCGGCCCAAGGAACAAGCAAACTAATGAGCTGCTTGGGGTCCCACACCAGCAGGGGGCCACCAAGAGCACTTGTAATCACAAAGGTTGGGTTTACAGATGTACAGTTAAAGAGTCAATTACTTCCGAGAAACAATGATTCAGTTTGATCATTTTCATCCTCTGCTTTGCCAGTAATCATATCAAATCAAATTTATTTATATAGCACATTTAAGAACAACTGCCGCTGGCCAAAGTGCTGCACACAAAAAACCATAAATGATAATTCAATACAAACACTATAAGAGATAAAAAAAACACTCACCCTGTATTAAAAGCCAGTGAGTATAAATGTGAGTAATACCTTTAAAAACAGCAAGGCTATATTCCAACATTTTTGGCATGATGGAAAACATCTGATCCCCTGTTCATCATGTGACGTCACTTGCTAGATTTGAGGAGCACAATTTTAGTTGTTCGACATTGTAGATGTACAGCAGTCTTTAATGTTCAGAGGAAATCTGCATGAATTAACTGATCTGTTTTGTTTCTGCCAACATCACCACCATAAAGGAACTGGATTTAATATCACAGCCAACTTTGAAGGTTTCAACACCACCATTTACAGCCAAAGAGGATGCAGTAGCAGTGCATGTGAGGCGGTGGAGAAACTGCACAAACTAACGGTGAGTCTCTACACCTTAGGGGCTCTTGAGCAAAGTATTTATTGCATCCATTTACCTCTTTGTTTTGTATATTTTTATGTTGAATATGCTCATTGGAACCAACTTTCAAAAACTTAGGAGTTCAAAGTCACAAAGGTTACACATCATACATGTGGCGAAGGAATCAAAATTTCACTTATTATTTTCCAGATCATTTCATTAATAACTGATAAATGC
The DNA here is from genome assembly GCA_036173005.1 of Crenichthys baileyi. NCBI lineage: Eukaryota > Metazoa > Chordata > Actinopteri > Cyprinodontiformes > Goodeidae > Crenichthys > Crenichthys baileyi. The sequence goes on along the minus strand of JAHHUM010002704.1, from coordinate 13,569 downwards.
ATCCATTGTATAGTACTCAGAGGCCTACACAAGCCTCTAAACACGTGGTTCTGGTGGTACTCTGGCTCCCTGTTAGGGTACTCACAGCATTCTGAGATGGTCCAAGCCAGAAAAATCATTTCGACCAGATCATCCCGAAACATCTCGACCATCCCTTAAGCTAGATGAGCATGTAGCGACAGTGGACCGTGGCTTGCATTGCATATGCAGTGCATACACTGAGCATACAGGCAATGACAGTCCTTGAGGGGCAAGTCCAAGTCAAATCTCAAGTCTTTCGCCCAAAATTCATGTGTCTAATGGCCAAAATAAACATTTTCTCACCAAATCCACAACATCCAGGTAATTTCTAATCCTGCATTGCTGTAGGTTAGGAATCCAACCGTGACCTGTTTGTCCTCAGGCCTAAATTACCACACATTTTAAGATTTTTAACATTAAGTAATACCTTAAAATATATTTTCATAAACAATTATGTCTTAATCATTTAATTCAGCATGCAAAAATCTGCTAGTGACTGCTTTACATTATTTTAAAACTTAATCAAATGTAAAATTTACCCCATTAGAAACATAAACAGGAATTTATTTGACAGAGATTAAAACCTGCTCATGATGAATTTCTGCTTTTCTGTCTTTGTAATGATTAGTTAACAGCTGTTTCTCCCTGTCTTTATATTGTTTGTTAGATGTTTCACTAAATCTGGTCTGGAGAGTTTTCTCCTCCTCACTCTGAGCTGGAGTTTTAATAATACTGGAAAACCATTTTCTAAATCCACCTTAAAACCCGTGTTCTCAATTCTGAATAGTAAAGATGTTCAAATTTAAGGTATACATCACAACTTTATGAATGAGACACAGTCTAGGAAGTAAAGTGTTAATCTTCTGAATGAACAGAACAGAACAGGAAGTGCTTTTATTTTGATATTTCCAGCAGGAAGTGTCTTGTAATATAGCAGCTAGCTTAGCAGTGAGAGAAGGTCGGAGGTCAGTTGCGTTTATTTTGTTCCTAATGATCCAAAGTCATTTCATTCAGCGTTCAATTGGAGAAACATTCATGTGGTCATTATTATGAAGCTACAGCTAACATGTACAGGTTGTTAGGTTCCATTACCATCCCATAATAATCCACCAACATCACTGGCTAATAACCAAGCTCATCTTTTCACAGTAAAACACTCTGGAGCTCACAAACCGGCTTTCGTTCACTCTTCATTACAGGAGATAAAAACTGGTTCTAAGACTCGAGTCTTAGACCACGAGTCCAAGTCAAGTATGCAGCCTTAGTGCAGAAGCCTAAGTCAAATCATTTTGGGAGAGAAAATGAGGGAAAAGTTCGACCAAAGTTCAAAGAAACTTTAAAAGACCTCCAGAAAGCCTGAGGAGAAGACCAGTTTTAAAGATTACTGCTAAGTCTGGCAGCTTTGTAACAGAACATGGAGAAATACTGGAAATGGTGTGGAAATATTGAGGAAGGCTCTGACGGCCACTTATAAAGCCGTTACAGTGACAGTGGGCATTACTGAAAACCTGCCATGTTTATGAGCAACCAAGACATGGAAGCATGGAATCGAACTGCATCATTTGCATTTCCCAGTTTAGCTCCTGGGTTATATTAAAAGGCAAACACCTGGTTAGAAACAGCTGTTTTCTTCTGCAGGTTACAGGTAAACTTGGCTGTGCTGTGCTCGGACCAACCTGCACCTTTGCAACGTTCCCATTAGTTGAGTAAGTGACATTTCTTTCCCAAAGGACCCATCCACTGTTTATTTCTGGAGATGTTGTTTAGATGTCCCACCATGAGTTTGACTGCCTCATTTTCTCTTGTATGTTTTCTCTGGTTTACCTTCTGTAATTTCAGTGCAGAAAAAGGCTTTAACCTCAGCACGCCCATCATCTCGGCGGGAAGCTTTGGTACCTCCTGTGATTACGCCCTAAACTTGCAGCGGCTTTTGCCTCCGGCACGAAAGATCTCTGACTTTTTCATCCACTTCTGGGAGCACAAAAACAGCATCAAACCCCAGTGGAAGACGGCCTATATCTACAAAAAGTCCAACAACACGGAGGACTGCTTTTGGTCAGTGGCATTAAGATGTTACTTAGTCATCACTTCAAATTTAAATAAGGATTCAGTTAAAACAACAGAGCAAATCAAGAACTTCTTCATTTTTTACTTCAAAATTAGAGTCTCAAATATACATAGTTTCAGCTTTTACCACTCAGCATGGTATCCCAGATGGAGTCAGGTAGTAGCTGAATAGCGCTTTGTGACATTGACCTTAGTTAAAGTACGCTGTAAAAAAAAAAAAATTTGCAGAACTCAAAATTATAAAGCAAGAAGCATCAAGAAATGTTTTTGTGTAGGTTCAACTCAACAATTTAAGTTTTGTTGATGAAAAAAACATTTAAATTTGAGAAATGCTAATTGTGTAAACATCCATTGTGGGCAGGATTCCCTCAATAAAGCTCATATCCTACTGTTTCAACATTGTTTCCGATGTGTTTAACCTAATACACAACAATTTATGTTTACAAGATATTACAAAATAATTTTAATCTGATTAAATAAAAGCAAAACTTCTCCCTGCAGGCTCCTTGTCTAGTTAACAGACTGAAAAGCTAGCTCCACTCTACATGGTCACTGTTAACATCCAGCTGCTACAGATAATTGCACTATTCATATTGTCTTACATATACTTTTTGTTGCTGTACATATTTTTTTATCTATTCATTTACTTGCCACATTCCTTCCTGTTCTGTTCTTTTTATATATATTCATTTATTCTTTATTTTAAATTGCACATATCTCTCTCTCTCTCTTTATACACTGCTAAAAAAAATAAAGGGGACACTTAAACAACACAATATAACTCCAAGTAAATAAAACTTCTGTGAAATCAAACTGTCCACTTAGGAAGCAACACTGATTGACCATCAGTTTCACCTGCTGTTGTTCAAATGGAAAAGAGAACAGGGGGAAATCTTTAGCGATTAGCAAGACACTCAATAAAGGAGTGGTTCTGCAGGTGGGGACCACAGACCACTTCTCAGCACCTATGCTTTCTGGCTGATGTTTTGGTCACTTTTGAATGTTGGTGGTGCTTTCACACTCGTGGTAGCATGAGACGGACTCTGCAACCCACACAAGTGGCTCAGGTAGTGCAGCTCATCCAGGATGGCACATCAATGCGAGCTGTGGCAAGAAGGTTTGCTGTGTCTGTCAGCGTAGTGTCCAGAGCCTGGAGGCGCTATCAGGAGACAGGCCAGTACACCAGGAGACGTGGAGGAGGCCGTAGGAGGGCAACAACCCAGCAGCAGGACCGCTACCTCCTCCTTTGTGCAAGGAGGAACAGGAGGAGCACTGCTAGAGCCCTGCAAAATGACCTCCAGCAGGCCACAAATGTGCATGTGTCTGCACAAACAGTTAGAAACCGACTCCATGAGGATGGTATGAGGGCCCGACGTCCACAAATGGGGGTGTGCTCACAGCCCAACACCGTGCAGGAGGCTTGGCATTTGCCAGAGAACACCAGGATTGGCAAATTCGCCACTGGTGCCCTGTGCTCTTCTCAGATAAAAGCAGGTTCACACTGAGCACATGTGACAGACGTCCAGGCCTCCATTGGTTAATAAATTAGATTTCCATTGATGATTTTTGTGTGATTTTGTTGTCAGCACATTCAACTTTGTACAGAACAAAGTATTCAATGAGAATATTTCATTCATTCAGATCTAGGATGTGTAATTTGAGTGTTCCCTTTATTTTTTGAGCAGTGTATATATATATATATATACAGGGGTTGGACAATGAAACTGAAACACCTGGTTTTAGACCACAATCATTTATTAGTATGGTGTAGGTCCTCCTTTTGCGGCCAATACAGCGTCAATTCGTCTTGGGAATGACATATACAAGTCCTGCACAGTGGTCAGAGGGATTTTAAGCCATTCTTCTTGCAGGATAGTGGCCAGGTCACTACGTGATCCTGGTGGAGGAAAACGTTTCCTGACTCGCTCCTCCAAAAAACACCCCAAAGTGGCTCAATAATATTTAGATCTGGTGACTGTGCAGGCCATGGGAGATGTTCAACTTCACTTTCATGTTCATCAAACCAATCTTTCACCAGTCTTGCTGTGTGTATTGGTGCATTGTCATCCTGATACACAGCACCGCCTTCAGGATACAATGTTTGAACCATTGGATGCACATGGTCCTCAAGAATGGTTCGGTAGTCCTTGGCAGTGACGCGTCCATCTAGCACAAGTATTGGGCCAAGGGAATGCCATGATATGGCAGCCCAAACCATCACTGATCCACCCCCATGCTTCACTCTGGGCATGCAACAGTCTGGGTGGTACGCTTCTTTGGGGCTTCTCCACACCGTAACTCTCCCGGATGTGGCGAAAACAGTAAAGGTGGACTCATCAGAGAACAATACATGTTTCACATTGTCCACAGCCCAAGATTTGCGCTCCTTGCACCATTGAAACCGACGTTTGGCATTGGCATGAGTGACCAAAGGTTTGGCTATAGCAGCCCGGCCGTGTATATTGACCCTGTGGAGCTCCCGACGGACAGTTCTGGTGGAAACAGGAGAGTTGAGGTGCACATTTAATTCTGCCGTGATTTGGGCAGCCGTGGTTTTATGTTTTTTGGATACAATCCGGGTTAGCACCCGAACATCCCTTTCAGACAGCTTCCTCTTGCGTCCACAGTTAATCCTGTTGGATGTGGTTCGTCCTTCTTGGTGGTATGCTGACATTACCCTGGATACCGTGGCTCTTGATACATCACAAAGACTTGCTGTCTTGGTCACAGATGCGCCAGTAAGACGTGCACCAACAATTTGTCCTCTTTTGAACTCTGGTATGTCACCCATAATGTTGTGTGCATTTCAATATTTTGAGCCAAACTGTGCTCTTACCCTGCTAATTGAACCTTCACACTCTGCTCTTACTGGTGCAATGTGCAATCAATGAAGACTGGCTACCAGGCTGGTCCAATTTAGCCATGAAACCTCCCACACTAAAATGACAGGTGTTTCAGTTTCATTGTCCAACCCCTGTATATATACGGTCTTGCTTTGTTTTTCGGGTTTTATTTGTAGCCTTGCAACAAAATCTTGCTCAAATAAACCTTGTGGATATGCAGTTGAATAACAATAAAGCCTGAAGTCTAAGGTTTTGCCACATTAAAAAAAAAAGTTAGCAGAACTTTTACTCATAGCAATGACCTCCAGCTTAGAGGCTGGCAACTCACTGAATAATATTAACGCATTCAACTGACCCATTTAAACTTTGCTTTTTAAATTTTTGACCAGTTCTTTGGTCAATGTGTGAATGTTAAACATAGCTAGCATTAGCTTGTGCTAAGTAATCAGCAGGAAAGGCTAATTCTAGCTTAAGCCAGGGATGCCCAACTCCAGTCAAGAACTTTTAGATCCATCCCTGCTCCAGCAGACCTGGATAAAATGGCTGATTTCCCTCATCAGCAGCCATTCAGCCAGCTCTGCAGAGGCCTGGAAACGAGACATTAATTCTATTCAGGCGTATTGGAGAAAGGATGCGTCAATAAGTTGCAGGATAGTAGCTCTCCAGGACTTTGTTTCCTAAATTAGTCACATAGTCCACAAACATTAATATACAGCTATGACTTATAGTTCAAAATGGCCGTATTCTAGTCTTACTGACCCAAAAAACTGGGTCACAGTTTCTGGCCAAATGTTTGGATGAAGCTAAGCAACTTCTATCCTAACGGCATAAACCCAGCATTTAGTTTTTAGGCTATAGTTTCTGGATTTCAACCTGAATTTAAATGCATTGTTGTGGTTTTGTATGATGGTAACACATTTTATTAAAAAAATGGGCCAAAACAGGTGAAGAGAAAGTATGAAGGAACCAGCTTACTTCTGATATGTCTCTGTCAGCCTCTCTGGCACCAGATGGTTTGTTCGTATTTCGTCTTTCATAGCTCCACACTAAAAACATGGGGGGAAGTCTCATCAGGCCCTGATGTTCATAGGAAAGAGATGACAAAACCCAAAAAGACAAGAAAAAACGGGATTTCTCTTTTCTGGGAGTGAAACAGCAGAAAATTCATCAACAAATCTATGGGAGCAGGTGGTCAGATGCACCAAAACTGAGATTTTTGACAGCACAAACCCAGAACTTTTCATCACTTCAATAACCCTGTATCCACAGTGAAGCACCGCAGTGGCAGCTTCATGCTGCTTCGATGTATGGTGTCTACAGGTACTGGGATGTTGTCTATAACTTTAAACAGGAGTTAATGTGAAAGTCAGGCTTTATTCTATCAATTTAGATATCAAGAATCAAAATCAGAGTTATAGACCTACAAAAAAACGTTTTTTTCAGCATATGTAAAGATCTGGCTTCAATTGTGGTGTCAGATTTCAATATTTCCGTGGCATGGGTTAAGGAGTTGCTGTAATCACCACAAAACAATGGTCGCTTATGCTTATGTGTACAATCTTCGTTTTGTCCCCAGTGAAACTCTTTAGCTACCTGTAGTTGGATCCCGAGGCATTCCAAGTCTAAAAGAGACATATGGTCTCTTCAGAAAGTTCTGGGTCTCCTCACAGTGGGAAAAGCTCAAGAAACCTTGAAAGGGAAGCCCTTGGGAGGCATCCTGATTTGATACCAGAACCACCTCAGTTAACTCCCTTTGCTGAGAAGAAGCAAAGCTTCCCCCTGGATGATGGAACCCCCTTATCCTCACTGTCATACTAAGCCCAGCCCCCCACAGAGTAACAGTTCCTTGTTTGTGGAAAGTTGTTCTTTTGGGCATGATCCATATCTCAAAAGTTATACTCAGAACATAGACGGGGTGGTTAGTTCAGACATTTGCTTTAGTTTAGCCTTTTGTTCATCATCTGGAGATGAGTCGGATAGGACGTGATGATGCATCGTCTGGAGGGACTTGTTGAGGGAGGCCTGGAGACTCAGCGTAGGGGTACGGTCTTGGGCATCTGACTTTTCCTGAGCCAGCTTGGGACCCCCCAGATGCAACCTGGAACAAAGAGGAGAGGTAATAGATATAAAGAATGAGTGCAGGAATTAGGACAAGATGGATGAGGGTAAAGATATGAAGGAGGAAGAGACGAGGAATGAAGTGATCTCCTGGAAGGGAGAGAGGAGAGACGAAGACGAATACGTGAGGTAGGAATAATTAGAAAGCTTGGAAGTTATAGGTGTGGTTGAGGTGTGGCCCTGCTCCAGAACCTACGCTAGCATATTAACTTCATATTGGGAAATTAACAACAGAGCTTGTTTGAAATAAATTTAAGTAACGTACAGTTCTCTGCTTTTCAATAGAAAAGGTTTATTGTGAATTGCTTCTTCAGGTATATCAACGCTCTGGAAGCCGATGGCAGATTCGCCACAAACGTTTCAAAAAGGATTCTGCGCAGTCCTGAAGAAGTGAAAGAGATGGTCAAGTCACCGAGGAAAAGGATGTCCCACCGTAAGTTGATTTCAGTGACACATCAGAACGAGGGCTGAAGATTTACTAAGGCAACTCTCAAGAGTTATGAACATGAAATAAAGTGAAAGTTCCACATAACAGCCTTTGGCTGTTGTCATGGAAACGGCCTCAAAGTGCTTGCGGTATAATTGTAGCCAAGTCACCTGTCGATGCATGTTCAACGCATACCTTGGATCGTACTGAATGCACTTTCCAACCATCTAGTGGTCAAAGTATGAATGACATCCAGGTGTGATTTTAGATTTACACTAAAGTTGTGTTGAAAATACCGCGGTAATGAAACAGAATTCAATTGACCTAACCTTAGTTTCAAAACCCTATTTAGCAATAGCTAATAGTTTGAATAGACTTCACTAAAGTTCAGTTAGTTTAATCATTATGCCTAATTATTTGGGGTGTAACGTTACATGTATTCATATGAAAAATATCCAGTACAGCCCTGCTGGTTCGGTAGCACATGTACCAAAACAGCGTTGTTTTCTACCTGAACACATTGGCTATGCCTGCTTATACTGCTTTATTTATTGAATAAAGCCAACCAAATCTCCAGTCAATTCTACACTTTCCTAAGTTTTAGAACACAATAAAAACTTGATTGAAGCGTATTGAAAACGTATCAAACATGACTTTAAAACCCAAATATGTAGCAAATCAGGATTTTTGTGTTCCGTTACACCCTTACTGATTATGCCTAATGTCTCTAATTTGCATCATTCCTGCATTCATATTTAGATATATTTTGCGGGCTATATTCAAGTCTATTCAATTTATCATCTACTTGATAGCATAAATGCAATTTAAATAAATATTTTATATAACTGTAAATAAATAAAGGCAGTAGTGGGTTAAATCTAAATTTGTGATCAGTGTTTCCAACCTGTTGGCAAATGTTTCAGCAGCTGTTGACACCTGAACTCTTGATTGTTTCACATGAGGCACCTATAAAACAAGCCTCTTTGGTTTAAGCATTAACTGGTTCCAAGGTTGAATTAGAAATTTCAATGGAAATCAGGGCTTGATAGTCTAGTCATGCCTCCATGCACTGTCCTACTTTACAGTTACATATGACCCTCTTTATTGTTTGCAGTGTTCATCGTGTGCGGTTCAGTGATGGACTTACTGGAGGTGAAAAATGGCTCCAAAGCAGCAGACAGCAGTGATTTCCTGTTTATCCTCATTGATCTGTACAAGTCAGTCCTAAGTTCACCGAAACCTCTTTTCATATCTCCAACTTTTATTTCTCTCTCTTATCTGTTCATTTCTGTTGCATTTACTTTACTGTTTCATATGCACCGTGTAGCAGAGGAATGTGGTTCTTTGATTAAAGTGCAAACATAATTAGAAAACAAGACAAAAGCTGATACTGGAAAAGTCCTGATCCAGAGTTTTTCTTCTTGATATCAGAGTCACTTTAGAACAGGCCTTGGTGTGCAATACAATATCACGCTATCTTCTGTCAGTGCTATATGACCTACAATAATATTGTGATTGTAAAAATGTTTGTCTCAATAATAATTTCTGCAGCCGATTTTGGTTAACACAAAGTTAACACTCGCTTTAGCTGGAAATGGGTGTAATGATTGGAGTACAAAGTTAAAGGAGACCCAAAAGTTGTAAAAAATAAATCTTTATTATTTAAAATGGGTAAAGGGAGCACACAACCTATCGCACGGCCTATACCAGAGTGTGTGGCTCCAACCAGAGAGCCATACCAGAACCAAACACCCCTACAGGGCGTTGCAGCAGAACAGAGAACTGCACACAAACACAGCAGACCAGCCTCGGTTATACCGTGTTACACTACAAGAACAATGATCTGTAGGACACCTGCAACTTCAGCCACAGGTAGCCTATCATGGATTCTGGTACCAAGCAGATCGAGCCTCTCCTAGCTGAAACAGTGATTAATATTTAATCCAATGTTATCAGAAAAATACTGGTATCAAAGAATGCAAGGAAAACTAAAGGCTGTAGTTGTGGAGAGTAGATACAGTAGACCAAATGAGGCGGTCCCTTCCTGTCCATGACTGAGCATCACAGCACAAAGCGAGGTCCATAAAGACATGGATGAGTGAGGTTGAGCAGAAACTATGAGCCACTACGACTATAAACCCTGCATGTTAAGCATTGGACGTCATTCAGGTTCATGTGTGTGAGAAGGAAGATCAGGGAATAATTTTGGTAATTTATTGTTTGTAGAAAAGTTATTTACAGAACTATGTAATAAGTCATTTCTGAATCTTTGATGGCAGCTGCCATCCAGATAGCATCTTTCTCAGGAAAGTTTCTGATTATTTATTATCAAACTATGAGGAACAGCATGGGCGTGCAGTAAAAGCTTCTCTCTGGATTTATCCCCTATTAATAATAATGACAACACTGTTCAAACATGCCCCTTTCAGCAGGAAGGCACAGATTTATTTATTGAATGTACAGTCTACAGGGTTTAACTGCATTGTCCTGCCTTGACGCAGTGATGGGTACTACATCAACCCATCATCGCTGCCAGAGATGAAGAACGTGCTGGTGGTGACCATGCCCGACACCAGGGAGTACGTCATCAACTCGGACCTCAGAGACAACAACATGGTGAGGAGACACCACATGTTTGTATTTCCAATTTGTAATGGGTTGATAACAAAAAAGTGGATTACTTTAATCCTCTTGAAGGATCTGCTGCGTTTTGGGTTGATTTTAATGGAGATTAAAAAATAACTAAAGCACCAACAGAAACATTCACTGACCTTCCAGCTGAGTGTGCAAACACTTCTTCGTGCCTCCAGTCATGTGATGCTCTGTCTGCAGATGAATGACTACATGGCTGCGTACTACGACTCAGTGCTGCATTTAGGACGAGTGATGAGAGAGATCGCTGCCAGGAATCAGACAGAGATTCAAGAAATGGTCTTTGTGAATGTGAATTACTTCAGAAACACCTCCTTTAAGGGTAAACATGAAGGATAATTCTTCTATTGTCACAAATGTAGTTCCTTACATTAAAACATCTGAGGCTACTGCTTGGAGATGTTGCACCTTGCAGTTTCCAGCTTCCTGACAGTCTGTGGTGCTCCTAAGAGGTGAGCACCACAGATTGTCAGCTGCTGGGCCCGTCAGGTCGGACAGAGGGAGGTTGTCTTCTGCTGTCACTTGTTTGGTGTTTTTCTCTGATATGATGAGATGATGTGTTGGAGCCTGTGGGCACCACCAGCTGCTGTGAGGAGAAACTGTGCTCTGCTCACTTCATGTCTGACCTTTTCTGGTGTTAATGTTCTAAATCATGATTTAACCCTGCTCCACGGCCCATCAGAACCTCGTGTTGGTGTGTTTGCAGGAACTGCAGGAGAATATAAACTGGACATTTATGGAGACAGGGATGTGAACCTTTCAGTCATTTACACCACAAATAACAACAAGGTAACATCCTCTTTATCCTCAACACTTCATCTGTTTTCTCTAAATCAGATCATTTCCTTGTTTTGTCTTTAACCCTCTATTGCATGAAATATGACTTAGACATGGTAAAAAATGTTTTCCATGTTATTACTTAAAATGAGCTAAAAAACAAAAAAATTCTTTAAAAAAGTTTAGAGGGGGTAATTGGTAAATTGGTAAACATAGTCTCAGAGTAGTTTCATTCTATGCAAGTCAGTAGGCCTCCATTAGGTTGAATGCACCCGGACGTTTCCATATTTGTATACAGTTACCATATTGCAACAAATGTATTTTAGCATATTACAAAAAACTTTTAATCTCAGAACTAAATTGAATGTTAAAAGATTAAAGTTTACTTACTTTAGAAAGTTATTTAAATTTTTATTTGATGAAAATTTTCCAAAATTCAGAATAAATGGAATCTTCTGGAGCCCCAGATTGATGATGTTCACATGTCAATCTCCATGAGCAAAAAGGACTAGCAAACAGGATAAACAGGACTGGTCATGTGACCTCATACATTCCATTTCCATCAAAGTAAAAGCCTGTTTTTTACAACAAACTGTAAAAAAACATGGATTTTATATCACAGCTTTTTTAGAAAATTAAGATAAAGTAATTGTTGCCATATGGCAACATTATGCAATAATGTACAATGGGGGTCATAACTCATCAGGATAAATCTCATGTTAATTTTGAGATTTAAATGATCCAGAGTGATTAAATAACAACTTAAAAGAGCTTTTAAATCTAGAGTTAGAGACACGCGCCAGAATTTGTTCTAAACCACCAAGTTAATAATTAAAGTTATTTTCTCCACAGTACAAAGTTTTATTCATCTTCGACACCGAGTACAACAACACGCTATTGGTGGACAAGGATCCAGCCTTCGTCTGGGGAAAAAGGCTTCCTGAATTCAAACCGTACAGCGGTAAACCTGAAAAACACACACACTGTGACTGCGTCAGGAGCGGTAATCATTAACTGCTCACCTGCAAGCAAACACATGAGACACCTGTTTGGTGTAACTAACCGGTGAAGTGCCAACTGGAGATGCTATTATATGGCACTAAACTGATAAGGAGATAAATTTAGCAAACATGTATGAGGACGTGGGAAAGGTGCCAGTGACAGAGATTTTATTGTTCCAAGATTTTAGGTGTTGTAAAGACACTTCTTCACCTGATAACACATTATGAAAAGCTCAAACTAATCTCAAGAGTATATTAGTTATCTCTGTTTTATGTTATTTGTCCCCCAGAACCATCAAGCTTTGTAACTGTCTGTTTAGTTACTTTATCTTTTCAAAGGTTTAGAGATTTAGCCTAGAAAACAGCCCTAGTAGCGAGGTACCTTTGATATTACCCTGAACCCTACGGGAGGAGCCTCTTTGATAAGAGGGTGCCAAACACTTTGGATTGGTTGAAATTTCACAGTTCAGAGATAAACTTCCATTTCAAACCTGTAAACAAACAATTCCATATTTGTGCATTGAACTGAGGATTTTGTATTAGCTACACTCTCTCTGGTTCTGATCCCCATTTGATGCAGTTGACTCTGCTATGACAGATTATGACCCATGATGAAACAAAATATCTAATGGGTTTGTAACAGATTTTAATTCTTGGACTTCCATTTTCTACCTTTTGTGAAGACCCAGGAAGTAAATCCTGCTGTTAAAGTAACAATTTTTTAAGCCATTATTCTCAGTGTTTTTACAGCAATTATATTAGAGGCACAAAGGAATGCATTAGCAAATATCAAGTTTGAACAATCTGAGGATTCCTGCTGACCAACAGGAAGTTAACAGATTTCCAGGCTAATTGTGGCTTATTGTGGCCCAAGTGAAGCTCCTTGAATGATTCTGCAAACAGAAACTACTGAAGAGGAGCGTCCACCAGACTAAAAAGATGCTTTTTACATAAATGCTCCAAAACCCAGACAGGAAACAGCCCAAGAACGTTCGGAGGTTCAGTTCAATTACATTCTGGGGGACAAAGGTTCAGGGTAAGGTCTTGATTCGTGATGAGGTAGGACCCAAATGCAGCGCGTAGTGGATATGACGAGGAGGATTTAATGAACCACAGACTTACAGTTTTACCAGGTATAAGAACTCAGGCAGGAGAATAACCTGGACCTGGACCCAGGTAGCAGTCAGGTAACAACCAGAATGACAAGAGGAACCAGTGACAAACAATGAAAACCAGAGAGGTTAAATACTGAGGGAAGTGGAACGTTGACCAATGAACTGGGAGAGGAGCTAGTCAGAAGAACATGAGACAGCTGGGGACCAGGGAGCCTAAACAATACAGAGGGAGAATGACCAATTCACACAAATGAGCAGGAATTACAGGGAAGTAACCTAAACACATCTAAATGAGCTGAAGCAAGTAAACGACAAGACTGAAATAAAGGACATTAACATGGGTGGAAACAAGATCTATAAGGAAATATAATCTAAACACATCTAACACACGAATTAACACAAACTAAACAGAAGGAATCTAATGAAATTGAACTGAACAAAAAACCTGGCTGAGCAGAAACTAAAACACAAAAACCTAAAACAGACAGATCCTGTTACCTGTCAGGATCTGTCTGTTTAAACCTAAAATGCTTGGGAACCCTTTAGGC